>APFE031020567.1:0-19637 GCA_000404065.3 Pinus taeda
AGAAAGGGTCGTAAGTTTTTGTATATGACTTAAGCCTGAAGTTGCACTACTGTACTTCAGGCATATTCTTTTATGAAAACTGGACCAATCTTTCCAAATTTTGATAACGAAGCTTTTATGTGGATGTGCATTATTGCCTTCATTTAAAAGTATTTCTGAGTCGGAAGAAGGAATTCAAATTGCGATTGGCATTGGGAATGATTCGCAGCTCATACGGTACTATTATCTATGTCTGAGTTTATTCCTTTTATGTGAATTGTTGTTTGGTCATTCTTGATATAATTGAATATGTGAATGTGTTTTAACAGTAGACTTTATACTTTCCACTATTGGATGTTTACAGTTTTCTATTTTTTCAATCATGCATGTATCAGTAATATAAAACGAGAAGTGTAACAATGTTTTATCAATTACTTCATTAAACTATGTGAACGAAGCAATTATCATTTAAATGAATGTCTTTGTTTATTGAATAGTGTCATCTATATGCCTATGAGCGAACACAGATCACTAAACGTTGCACTTAAGAATAGAAGCTTCCCGGGATAAAATAGTCATTTACGTTTTCGCTCATAGAATAAGTCCTCCATTTATTACCACTTATTAGAAAACCATTCATTCATCCACCCCCTTTTATTCATTACTGGGAAACTGGTCCCATTATATCCAGTCGGAGCCACCATCCCAAACGGAAAAGGAGCTGTATTAAGGTTCGGACCGGGTGGTTATCCCCCGATGTTGATGTAACAATTTTTGGGGCATCAACATTTTTGGCGCTAGAAGGAGGGCATCCATTATGAATGGCGAGTAAGTCAAAACCTACATACCATTCACAGAGTAAATCACCCTCCACCTCTCCTCGGACCTCTTGTTTGCACTCTGAAATACCAGTATCCAGACGAGAAGAGGAAGGATCAACTACTACTGCTCAACCCCATCATACTTCAGACCAATTAAGCCCGGAGTCCCCTAAAGTTCATTCTATCATCCAAAAACTTCAAGGCTTCTCTATTTCACCTCCTAGATCTGAAGTATCACAAGGCAGTCAGACTTCGCAATTCCGCCTACCTCATCATCTCACCAAACTTCAAAGCGAAAAACTCGGTATTGAACCACCTGAGTTACCTTTACCTCAAAGGAAAAGGATTAAAAAGAACACTGAAGGTTCTGGTAGTGAAACCTTTTCTCCATCATCTTCCATCTCATCATCTCCAGTGCGAAGCCAAACACCCACTTCACCATTACATATTATTGTTCACCAGGGGACTTCACCTTCAACATCACAATCTTTTCAGTCTTCATTTCCACCTTCTCCCAAAGCACGTGGAACACCACAGGCAATCGTTGGTACTCCCAAAATGGCTCAGACCCCATGGAGAAGTCCTGGTGCTGTCACTATGCCTGCGCCTTTACATCCGTTACCTGATTATCCTGAGAAATGGTTACCAAATTTTAATCCAGATGCTGGAACATTAGCTGAAGAACACATAAAAAATTTCATGTTGTCAGTTAATTTGAAGGGAGTAACAGAAGAAGATGTTGTAGTTAGACTTTTCCCCTACACATTACAAGGATCAGCAGGGTCTTGGTATTTTTCCTTACCCTCTGGATCCATCACCAGTTGGAATATCTTTCAGGAACAGTTTCTTACCAAATACGGCGATGATAGATCCTTGGCCACACTCATCAATGACCTTTCCAATCTAAGATCGAGTCAAGAGAACCAATTAAGGAGTTTAACTCCCGATTTAACAAACTCTTGAATAAAATCCCTACCGATGATAAGCCAAGTGAACAAATTAGAAGCGAGTGGTACATTACAGCCTTACCCTCAAATATAGCCATTTTTGTAGATAGGGCTAAAAAACCTACATTGGCTGAAAACATGAAAGAAGCCCTCGCTGTCAAAAAACGTGTAATCACTTTGGAAATGAAAGCTTCTCTCAAGGAAAGAAAATCCAAAAAGGTGTCTTTCAAGGATGATTCAAAGAAGAAAATCACCAAAGATCCATACGATATGGAGGGCCTTCAAAAAGTCCTCAAAACCATGTCAAATGAAATGGTTGAAATTAAGAAGAAAGTAGCAGAGTCCTCAACAAAGAAACCTTATAGGAATTTCAAGAAACCTGAGTCCAAGCCCCCAAATGTTATATCTTATGCAGATTCAGATCCTGAGGAAGAAGAAGAAGAAGAAACAATTGCACCATCCAATGAATTTGAAGAAGAGGAAGTCGTTGAATGCCATGGAATGTGGGACTTCCTACTGCCTAACTCCGATACCGAAGCTGAACAAGAAGCCTTTCCCGTGAATACCGGGAGAAAAAGTACTCCTGAACCTGTCCAGGCCAATTCAAAGAAAAGGAGTGCAAGCACTAATACCACAAAGGAAAAGATACCCACAAGGAAGCCAGCTGCAACAGTACCTCAAAATCAACCGTCATCCTCCAATATACCTACATCATCTATGACGTTGGTAGTATCGGATTCAATGGACTATAATATTGTTGATGATATGAAAAAGACTAAGGCAAACATCACCATGTTTGAACTCAGTAAATTAAAAGCCGCAAGTGATTCAGGACAACCACCTTCTGGTAGAGTTGAGGCAACTAATACAATTCTAATTGGAGACAGATCAAATTCCCATACCCCTCCTTTCCTCTTAATGTACGAAATCTACAATCGAAATCTACATAACTGCTTGATTGACTCTGGGGCATCATCCAATATAATACCAGCTTCAGTTTGTTCTAAACTGAACATAGAACCTTAGAAGTCCTCAATTCACATTGTGCAGTTAGATAGAACTAAAGTCCAGGTTTTAGGGGAAATAAACTCTGTTACAATCAGGTTATCAGCTGATCCACGAGTGGTTCAGAGAATTGATATCTTAATCGTTGATATACCTGAGTTCTATGGTTTAATCCTGAGCAGGGATTGGTCTGAAAACCAACCAGTTGCATTTAACAACAACATTTTGGGAAACTATTCTTCTGAATCATTATTTGGCAATTATATTGCCCAGCCATCTCCTTTCTCGGTAAACAATTGCACATCACAAATCAAAAATTTCTCACAAACTGACAGATCTAGATGTGTTAATGTTATTGAGAATTTTGTAAATAAAAATGTCGATAATTCTTTATTTTGGTCTTTATATTTTGACGGTTCAAAATCTAGTGAAGGATCAGGAGCAGGGTGTATTTTAGTCAGCCCTATGGGAGAAAAAACGATGCTTTCTTGTAGATTAGAATTTGAATGCACGAATAATACAACTGAATATGAAGCCTTGGTGCAAGGATTATACAAAGCTATCGGCTTGAAAGTTCAATATTTAAAAGTGTTCGGTGATTCAGAGACTGTTATAAAACAAGTTCGAAATACAATCCATTGTCTCTCTAATCACCTCAAACACTATCAATCTTTAGTCCAAGAAATTTTATCTCATTTCCTAGCATTCAATATTTCACCTATTCCCATATCCTAGAATGCAGCAGCTGACCTATTGGCCAATGTTGCTTCTAAACTCTTGCCTTCTGAAGATTTTAGTCTAGATAGATTTTCGGTAGAGTTGATCTTTAGGCCATCAATCCCCGACAATATCACCAATTGGAGAGTATTAAACCACGATGAAGACATTCTATATTTCTTAACTTCCGACAAATCCTACAACGATCAGATCATTGATGAAAGTGATCATGATCTTTAGATGAAAGAAAAGCATGAGGAAAACTCCATACCAAAACCTGTGGTTAAACTTGAAGATCTCTATGACATTAAAGACAGGTTCAAACATGTAACCAATTCAAAACTCCAAAGCTCTACCTTAAGGTTTGAATTGATAAATCTTGGTACTGAGTAGAACCCTCAAAATATCAATTTAGGATTAGGACTTTCTGAACAGGAAAGGACAACATTTATTAGATTATTAAGAAAAAATAAACATGTCTTCGCTTGGAATTATGATGATTTAAAAACATATGATACATCTATCATACAGCAGACCATTCCAATGCTACCTGAACAAAAACCAGTTCAACAAAAATTGAGGAAAATACATCCAAGCTTAGAGAGTCAGATAAAATCAGAACTCAATAAACTCTTAGAAGAAAAGATTATTTTTCCAGTTCGGCACTCAAACTAGGTCTCCAACATGGTACCTGTCAGGAAGAAAAATGGTGACATTAGGATTTGTATTGATTTCAGAAATCTGAATAAGGCCAGTCAAAAAGATAATTTCCCATTACCTACCATGGAGCAAATACTCCATTCAATAGCAGGTTCTGAACTAATGTCCTTTCTAGACGGTTTTTCAGGATACAACCAGGTTCTGGTTCATCCTGATGACAGACTCAAAACTACTTTCAGAACGAAATGGGGAACCTACACCTATCAGAAAATGCCTTTTGGACTTATTAACGCAGGAGCTACATTCCAAAGAGCAATGGATATAGCCTTCAAAGGATTGATCAACAAGATAGTAGTCGTCTACTTAAATGATATTACTGTATTTTCTAAAAAGAGATCTCACCATTTACATGATTTGAATCAAATCTTTGAACGTTGTAGAAGGTATGGTATTTCACTTAATCCTAAAAAATCCTTCTTTGCACTAGATCAAGGAAAGCTCTTAGGCTTTATTGTTTCCAAAGATGGTATTTATATTGATCCCGACGGGATTAAAGAAATTTCTGAAATCCCATTTCCCCATAACAAAAAATCAATGTAGTCATTTTTAGGTCAGATCAACTTTGTCAAAATATTTGTTCCCGATTTTTCTCATATCATTTTACCATTACAAACCATGATTAAGAAAAATTCAGTGTTTAGATGGGGAGTTGTGGAAAAAGAATCATTTGATTTAATCAAGCAATCAATAAGCAATGCCCCCGCTTTAAACACTCCTAATTTTTCTAATCATTTCACATTGTACACTATCGCGTCCGATTTATCTTATGCAGCGGTACTCACTCAAATCAACGATCACAACTTAGAAGCACCAATTTCATTCTTTAGTTCAAATTTTCAGGGTGCAGAACTAAATTACTCCGAAGTTGAAAAACAAGCCTTTGCTGTGTATAAAGCCATAAAACACTACAGGCCCTTCCTTCTAAAAGCCCAAACAAAAGTAATAGTTCCTTTTTCTGCAGTAAGGCAATTACTGATCCAAAGAGAATTAGGTGAAAAAAAGGCAAAGTGGGTTACAACACTTCAAGAATATGACTTGGAAATCAAGCCAACAAAGATTGTTAGAGGCCAAGGTTTTTGCAGGTTACTAGCAGGAGCATCCAACATTCCAGAATTAGGTGATACAGAGCATATTGAAGAAATCAACCAGATAAGTATTACCGATTCTGAATCTCAATATGCAGATTTAATATTTTATTTGAAAAATGGACATGCACCTCCTAATCTCTCTTATGAAAACAAACGGGCTATTACATTAAAGTCAAAAAACTTTGTTATCATTGATGATGTGCTTTTTAGGCAAAACTACGATTCAGTTTTATTAAGATGCCTAGAGAAACCTGAAGCACAAAAGGTTTTGCAAGAACTACACGATGGACCAACTGGAGGACATTTTGGAGCTGACACAACAGCTCATAAAATCATCCATGCTGGATATTACTGGCCCACCTTATTCAGAGATACCCATGAGTATGTAAGGAAATGGCGAAGTTGTCAAGTCTCCAGTGGAAGACAAAGGAAACCAGCTTTTCCTTTGAAACCAGTTAATATCGATCAACCTTTTGAACAATGGGGACTAGACATCATTGGAGAGATAACTCCACAATCTTCCAAACAACATAGGTATATCCTTACTGCTACTGATTACTTTACCAAGTGGGTTGAAGCAATTCCATTAAAGACAACAAACTCTGAAGGAATTATAGAATTCATAGACCAGTTCATCATTACCAGGTTTGGTGTCCCAAATGCTCTTGTTTTTTATAATGCATCTTATTTTTCTGGAAACGCCATGTTTGAGTTTGCTATAAAAAGAGGATTTAAATTGAAATATTCTGCAAATTACTATCCCCAGGGTAATGGTCTATCAGAATCTACCAATAAAAATCTACTCAAAATCATTAAGCGAATTATCGAACAAAATCATAAAAACTGGCACAAATCTTTAGTATTCACACTATGGGCTGATAGAATAACGCAGAAGACCTCTATAGGTACTTCCCCATTCAACCTTGTCTATGGGAAAGAAGCACTACTACCGACCAATTTAGTGCTTCCTTCTCTAGCCCTAGTTCAGATTATTGAAGAAAGACCCTCTTCTTCTATCCAACTCAGACATGATCAGATTTTAAAATTAGAAGAAGAAAGAGAAAAGGCCAAAATTACTCATGATAAACATTAGCAGATAATCAAGTTATCATTTGATTCAGCTTCGTCTAGTTCTAAACAGTTGCAAGTTGGTGATCTAGTTCTAAAATGGGACAAAGCAAATGAGGATAAGGATAAACACACCAAATTCCAAAAGATGTGGCTTGGACCATTTCAGATCAGCGAGAAGGTAGGCCATTCGACATTCATATTACAAGATCTATCACGAAAGAGGGACTCTCTTCCTGTTAATGGCCTCATCTTAAAGAAATTCTTCAATTGAGGAGGTAACCCCTTCTCTTTTAAATTCAGTAGGATTACAATATTTAGAATCATTAGGAAATAAAGTTGTAAAATAGCTTATATTGGCCTTTGCTATATTGAAATGTTGCTCAGAAGAAGTATTTTTAATATTTACTTTTGTAAAATAGAAATCTTAAACAAAAGGAACAATTTCTAGGAAATTAGGTATATTAGCATTCTGAAAACCCCATTTTGTTTTGTGAAAATCCTCTCAAGATTTAGAACTACTGTAAATCATTTTAATGTTTTCAAACTGGTCACAAAAAAGGTTATCAATATCAAAACAGAGACTGATTCAATCTTAGCATCCTCAACTCTTACCTTGTCATCCATTTTCTCTTAAGGAGAAAATTGTTCATCCCATTCGTTCAAGTATATGATTACTTAGAGTGTAATTCTAAAATATCTAATATAAAGATAAGGGGTCTTATTACAAGCCTGCTTACCATGATCATTGGGAAATAGTCTAACCGACATTACCAACACTGCATACCAAAACAAGGTAATGGCTTATAAACATAAGACAAGGGGTCTCATCACGAGCCAGCTTGTTCGATTAGATTACAACCAGTGAATGGCATTGTCAAATTAGTTGGCAACCAAACCAGGACAATGGCTTTTTATCTTACAAAAAATAGAAAAGAAAAGAAATACAAAATACGAAAACATGTTTTGAATTCATTCTTTTAATCATACTCTGAGATGGAAGGGGTCGTGAACAATCAAATGGTTAAAAGGTATCCCTGTCGAAACTATGAACGTTTGCTGGCAGCAGAGGCTCTACCTGTGACAAAGGAGTCAACTAAAATGGCTAAGTTGGAAAGGTGTTTTGTTTTATCTTAACAACCAATAAAGGCCAATTTAAAACTTAGAATGTCTTTAGTTTTAACAAGGGAAAGAATTAGCAAAAACATGTCTTTATTATATTCAGAATGTGTGTATACTTAGTTATATTAGAACTTTCCTTTTTGATAAGGTATCTATGTAAAGAAAGTTCAAAATTTCAATAACTTTTTCAGAGATAATTGTTTCTTCCAGCAAATCGCCAATTTTTGTGCTATACAACAACCCCCCATTTCAATTTATTTTACTTTAGAAAATTATAAATTGAAATGGGTCCCTTTTAGAATAAATTGGTATTAATCCATCACTCTTCTAAAGGTTCGGAAATAAACAAAACAGCTTTAAAACCTTTTGAAATAAATCAAAACGAATAATCCTTTATTATTGCGATAAAGCAATCGCAAAATCGCACATCGAAACAACAAAGGATGCATAAACCATGACCCATTGATTTTCCCTGATGCGATAAAAGAAAAATAGCCAATGGATATCGGGAAAACAAATAATAAAAGGCCCCTCCCCTTTGCTCCGACGCGATATCGCAATCGGCGGTCAGGGAATTCGATGTGAACATAACAAACTCTCCTCATTCAATCTCCTGATGCGAGTCAAGCAATATCGCTATCGGTGATCGGGGATTCCATAAGACTTAAATAAAATTGCCCAAACCTTCCTGTGATTACCGATTGCAATGAGCCTAAAACACAACTTTCGAAAAGGATCAATATGATTTAGCTATATTAAATATTAATTATCATTGAAAGCCTTTTCTCTTCCCGATAGAGATTCGCTCGCGTCCAACCGCCAAAAAATCAAATCCACGCTTAAACCATTATTCAGCAAATAAAGGATATAATGAGTAATTAAATGATTGACAGGTTTTAACAGCCAATTAATGAGCAGTCATGCCTAAATCCTTTCATAGATTGCATCTGCGGGAGCCTTATGATAAATCCTCCATTACTCATTGATTGACGCAATTTCCTCATACTTGGTTTTAGCCATCTATTCTCTGCATTACGTTTATTTTTCTCTTGTGCAAATTTTTTCGCATTAACGATGAGAAATAAATCTAAGAAGTCTGGAACGCCTTCAGCTCCTATGGTAACAGGACAACATGCCACCGATCCGGGACCAAGCAAGAAAGGATTAATCTTAGATACCACATGTCTCGGCCTTGGCAACACTACTTAGCAAAGTATTTACAACTTGGTAGAAGCCGAGGACCCTCAGCAAACATCGGTACAAGCTTCAGCAGGTTCAAGCCAGAAGTCTGATGCTACTTTAAAATATTTGGTGATTCCTACCTACATAGGATAGCTGCTCGAGAGCAAATTCTTCCATATATGGATGTGGTGAGATGGGCAATTGAGGAAATTCCAATCACGGACAAAACATTCTGCATTGTTGATGGAAGAGTATTTGGTTCATTTCAGCCCAACGATTTCAGGCAAATGTACCACTTGCCCGAGCCAAAGAAGAAGTACAATAAAGCATTTCTGGAGAAGTTTCGAGGGGATAATGAGACCGAGTCAGCGCCTATACGAGAATGGAGACAGAACCCGGCAAAACACAAACATGAGTCTTCGGGTAAGTACTCCGTCGACTCCTTATGTTCTCCTTATTGTTATGCTGGAGTCATGATGTGTTGATTGTGGGGATTGCATGATTCTTCCAAATTTTTCATAGAGATGGTTAATTTGATGGAAGCGGCATGTAATAGTGAGATAATAGATTGGGGGACTATATTATTGGATAAGTTGGCTACGGCTATTCTTGAATTCAGAAACAAATCCCGTGTTACTGATAGGTTCATCCCTCCATTTTATTTTAGTGCCTACATTCTAGATACCCTCTGTTTCAATTCTGATTTTCCTATGTTAGGGTGGAGATGGACTCCACAGGACCCTATGCCTATTCACGTCTACCACCAGAAACTATGGAAAGCTCATTATAAACACCATTTATACCAAGTCTGCAATGGACTCATGCTACCCCTTTACTATGCAATTTTTGATAAACCTGCCCTTAAGATCTCCTCTCGGGCTGAGATTGACTTGACAGCCCTAGGAACCTGGTTTGGAGAAGAAAAATTCACCTATATAAGAGTTTTTGGCAGTCAGGCCAGACCTCATGTCCTCCCCTTGTACATACCAGACAAGCTATTAGCTCGCGAAATAGCAAATCATCTTACAACTACGTCAGCCACGAAAACTCTCAAAAATTCAAAGAAGCAAGTTTGGCCTCCTTTTCCTCTTAGGTGTGGCGTCTATACTCTACATGATTATAAACATGCAGAGAAAGAGGCAGAAAAAATGAACGTCCTAAGTCTCACCACTCTGCCTAATAGACGTTTTGACCCGAAGAAAGTCATCTATAATGCCCTGGATCAAGCCAAGCTTAGTAAATTCGAGCACAAGGAAGATGAGTTTGATGACCTATTCTCCTTCGCCGAGTCAATCTTCCAGGTACAACAGCTATCCAGGATGACATATCGTGATGACGGGTTAGTAGAATTTAACAAACTTAGAGAACAGAGGTTGCAAACTCTACCTCTAGATTTGTTAGCTACTACCCCTAGGATTCATTCAAGTGAGCCTGAGCAGCAGCTTACTAATGAACCTCCTGCTACATCCGCAATCTATGAAGAAGTCCAGAGAAGAGAGCACGAGGAACTCCGAAGATTAGAACAGGAAGAGGCACAGAGAAAATAAGAGGAAGACGCACAGAGAAAGGAACAAGAGGAGGCAGAAAAGAAGCAACATGAAAGAATAAGTGAAGAAGAAAAGAAAAAGCAGCAGGAGCAGAGCAGCAAAGAAATGAATGTTGATACTCAAGTGGACCCAAGATTGCTTGAAGAATGGCAACAATTCAATACAATTATAGGCAATCTTGAGACCTCAACGTACACCGAAACATCCAAAGCTGCCGATACACAAGATACAGCATCAAAGGAGGTACCAAGCAAAGGAACTAGCGGTCCACCCTCAAATACAGTAGTAGAAAAACCCTTCCGATCAAATTATTTTGCAAGTGGAGGACATTCCTCCACTAGATGTTTTCTATAGCCCAAAACACAGGGCCGTGATAAAGCGACAACGGAAAAGAAGAAGGATTGATCAACCTTCTCTGTTCCCTGAACAAACAATAACAGCAAATGTGGTATAGAGAGAAGAATTTGACCCCTCTGATGACCTAACCAAGTTATCTCAATATGTCGGTGCCTATTCAGCAGCCACCATGGATAAGGCATCGGAGGTAAGCAATTTTTTGAAGGAAAAGGATCAAGCGATCGCTTTCTTACAAGCGCAGCTATCGGAAGAGCAGCAGAAGTCAGAACAGCTACAACAGCAACTGTCCACACAGCAACAATTAAACAACCAGCTAAACAAACAGTTGCATGAAGAGAAGCAGAGGATCGATTCGGGAGCAATCCAGAAACAGAAGGAACTATCCGAGGTATTATCAAAGTTGAAGGCGATGAATGAACAAATGGCAAAGACAAAAGATGAGCAAATTGCTCAATTATCAGCTCAAGTAGAAAGGTTCAAGAGTCTTCCCCAACCTGCTGAGTTCAAAGCAGAGGCAATGCAAATTAACAAGGCATTAATAACACAAATAAGATTGTTATGTCATGAAATCGCCCAAGTTGAACCTTTATGCGACATAACATCATCTATAATAGATAAGTCAGTGGATTCCAGGCAGGATTTAGAGCAAGCCAAAGACACTTTGACATATTTTCTTACATGGAAGGACTCTAATGAGGGAAAGGCAGCAAACTTGCCCAAAATCTTAGAATCCCATAAGGAAATCCTATTCACAGAATGGCAGTCCCAATTAATGAAAGTAGAGAGAGATGTTTCCCGATGCAAGTTATCTACGAGCAATTTAATTGACTTGATCAATAATACTCTCTATTTATCTAACATGGTTTCTCAATGTACACCAGGTAAACTATTATCGGCCAAGACATTGGAGCAGTCATGTAACCAAGAGCTTGAAAAGAATGGGAGATTGATCTCAGGGATTAAAAGTTTAACTTGGGACACCTATTGGTTGTTCATAGTAAAACCATACAGTCAGAGAGCCGCCCTCAAATGCCTGACGGATGCAATCGGGTGTATCATTCTCGATATACATGATGCCACCTATGCTACTCAAATCAATTCTCGACTCAGCCGCCCTCAAGAAGTGGAGCCAATGCTGGCAATATGCCAACTTAGGACAAAGGCCAAACAGCCATAAGAATGAATCATCGCTACCAATTTCCAAATCACTGTGGGAGAGATATTTTAAGATCGGATTATACCAATTTAGTAGCATTTTAATTTTGTAGTTTATTAGCTTAGTTTAGTATTTATAGACCATTTCATGCATTTAGAAAGGGTCGTAATTTTTTGTATATGACTTAAGCCTGAAGTTGCACTACTGTACCTCAGGCATATTCTTTTATGAAAACTGGACCAAATCTTTCCAAATTTTGACAATGAAGCTTTGATGTGAATGTGCACTATTGCCTTTATTTTAAAGTATTTCTGCATCAGAAGAAGGAATTCAAATTGCAATTGGGGTAGGGAATTATTCGCAGCTCATATGGTACTATTATCTATGTCTGAATTTATTCCTTTTATGTGAATTGTTGTTTGGTCATTTATGCTATTATTGAATATATGAATGTGTTTTAATAGTAAACTTTATGCTTTCCACTATTGGATGTTTACAGTTTGCTATTCTTTCAATCATGCATGTATCGGTAATATAAAAGAGAAGTGTAATATCGTTTTATCAATTACTTCGTTCAACTATTTGAACGAAGCAATTATCATTTAAATGAATGTCTTTGTTTATTGCATAGTGTCATCTATAAAGCAAACATAGATTATTAAACATTGCACTTAAAGAATAGAAGCTTCCCGAGATAAAATAGTCATTTATGTTTTTCATTCATAGAATAAGTCCTCCATTTATTATCACTTGTTAGAAAACCAATCATTCATTCACCCCCTTTTTATTCACTATTGGGACACTGGTCCCATTATATCTAGTCGGAGCCACCATCCCAAACAGAAAAGGAGTTGTATTAAGGTCCGGACCGGGTGGTTATCCCCCGATGTTGATGTAACGATTTTCGGGGGATACAAGAAATGTAGTTCCAAAGGAGGTCGACCTAGTAGGCCGAGTAGGGCTACTAAAGAGGCCAAGGTCATCCATTCAAGTGAAACAGATTCATTTGAAGAAGGTCATAACCCTAAGGAGCCAAAGTAGAGTGTAGAAAGGAATGGTTTCTCCCTAGATCTGGTTGGCCATGTCGGAGTAATGGATGGCTGAGTTGTGAGGTAATATTCTAGGCATGCATAGAAGCTTTCTTCTATGGTTTGATTGTAGGAAGATTTTATCAAAACATGAGGGATGAGACCCCTACTAACAACAATCTTGGAGGGCGGCATACCCAAGTTGCTACAGAAAGGAGGGTTACATAGATTTGTGGACTAGAGGAATCAAAAGAGGAGGATAAAACGCGGGTTTTGAGGTCTGGTTATGAGCCAAGTTAAGGTATTTATGTGGCGAGGAAAAAATCCTTAAAAAAGGAAGGGTACAACTTCAAAAATAATTGTCCAGATCAGTCGTTGCAAGTGTTGAAATGTGGCAATAAGAATATTCCAATTTTAATTTGTCCTTGAATTAAAATTCGAATTTAGTCTCACCAGTTCTTTGGAAAATAATTAATTCATTCATATTGAGTTAATTAGTTGGAGAAATTCAAACATGAAGTCTTTGTGAATTCATGCCACAGTTATCCCTTTGATTAAGGAAGTTATCCCTTAATTAAGGCTAAGGATGAGTTGTATTTGAGTTGTAATTAGTTAGCTCAGTTCACTGAGTTAAGTCCAGTTAAATTAGTTCCAAACAGTTGGAGGAAATAATTGTGAGTTCACTCAGTTAAAGCATGCACGCATGAAACTAGTGTACTCCAGATAACTGAATATTCTCTCATAAATAACTATTGCATGTAAGTTCAGACAAAGGCCCGGTTGAGATTAAAGGCAGGGACAGTGTACTATCAGTTGCTAGAATTTTCCTATAAGAAAATCTCTTGGAGGCAGAAGGAATTGTATTCCTTGAGATTTGCGTAGTTTTACAGTGTGTTGGAGCAGTGTGTGAGATCAGTGTCACACAAGGTTACAACTAGAGCACTCAGGAAAAACTGCGCAAGGAAATAGGAGGCTTGGAGGACAGAGGAGAAGGCATATGAGTTGTCTATTCTGACTATGAGCAACAGTGAGGGATTGTACTGAGAGTTGGATAGCTGTGAGACCTAAAGCTTGTGTAATACTGAGATATTTCCACTTGTATGATAATACAGATAGTGGGGTTTTTAGCTGAGGCTTTCCCTATAGTATTCTTCTGTGTTTCATGTGTGATTGATTCTTCTTCTCTGTTATATGTGTTCTGTTTGATCTTGCTCAAAATCGATTAAGCTTTCGCAAGTTAATTGTAGAAGTAGATTAAGTATTTTGCTTTAGTACATTGCATAATCAGATTAATCGACAGTGAGAATTTCTACATGGTATCAGACCAAAGTTTATTAGAGATGTGAACAGCATACTGAGAAGGGAAAAGTTCGAAGTTTGAAGTTTTTGGTTGCAGGTACAAAATCGATTTCTTATCACACCTCAAAGTTCATCAATGGCGTTCAATGGCTTGAGACTCGAGTATGCCCTAGATGGAAGCTCGATTTACATAGCATGGAAGGATTGCATGGAAGCAGTATTAGAATACAATGGTTTAAAGGATTTCATTGATCAAGAAATCCCCAAGCCAGCTGCAGCTAATGCCCAAGAATTGGCTGAATGGAAGAAGTGTGTGGCAAAAGCGAGAAGGATTCTTCTAGAGGGAGTTCGATACCATATTGTCTCAAGTCTCCATGGAAAGGAGACTCTGTTTTCAATGTGGAAGACATTGAAGGACCTATATCAGAACAGTAGCAACCAGAGGAAACTGGTGCTCAAGGACAAGCTTCGGAAAATCAAGTGTGTAAAGGGCGATAGTATTTCTACATATCTGAACAAGCTCACCACCTACACAGATGAGCTTGGTAGTGTAGGAATAACGACAGTCGATGATGATATGGTGAGCCTTGCTCTCCTCGGTCTTCCAAAGAGCTGGAATAGCTACCAGGACTCAGTGAATGGAAGAGAGAAACTGCCAGATTGGGAACGACTGTGGTTGGATCTGATGCAGGAGGAGATCAAGAGGAGCACCAAAGATGGTTCTTCATCTAAGCGTGATGATGAAGAAAATCTAGCCTTAGCCAGTATGGTAAGGAAAGGGAAAGGGAAGGCTTCCCATTCCAAATCAGGTTCTTCCCATGGAAGGAAGAAGATTGACAAATCTAAAGTGAGATGCTTTAATTGTCCTGAGGTGGGCCATTATGTAACTAATTGTCCATTGAAGAAATCCAAGAAGGGATCCTCGAAAGGATCAGAAGGTGAGGCACTGGCCTCTCAGTTCGAATTGGATTTTACCCTTCATTGCATGCATGGTTTCATCGATGGTGGGTTGTGTTTGGTATCTGGACAGTGAAGCCTCATTCCACATGATCGACGATAAGAGTTTATGCAGTACCTTGGAGGAGAAAGACCTCAAGATGCACATAGAGATGGGCGATGATGGAAAGTACTGTGTTTCAGGTGAAGGTACGGTTGTTTTTCAGAGGGAGCATGGAGCTCCTCTCACCCTGACTGATGTAAAGTATATGCCTGGACTGAAGAAGAACTTGGTATCAGTCATGACGTTGGAAGACAAAGGCTATGATGTAGTCTTCAGTAAAGGAAAGGCATTCTTGAGACACATAGCCACGGGTCAAACCAAGAGGATTGGGATTCGAGTGAATAATCCCTACAAGATGGAGGTAGATGATTGTGATGCATTGAGTTTGAAAGCAGAATTGGTGCAAAGCCAACACATTGGCGAGTTATGGCATAGGTGGTTTGGCCACTTGCATCATGGGGCCTTGAAGATAATTCAGCAAATTTCTACTGGACTTCCCAAAGGTAAACTTGAGCAAGTAGACACATGCAAAGGTTGTACCTTGGGAAAGTATGCCAAGTCTTCCTTTCATTATCGAGACAGTCAAGTTGAAACAATCTTGGAGCAAGTCGATACAGATGTGTGTGGACCGTTCTCGATAGCATCCACCACGAAACAAAGGTATTATCTGATTTTCATTGATGATTTTTCTTGTAAATGTTGGATCTATTTCATGCAGAAGAAGGATCAAACCTTCTCAGCGTTTTATGAGTTCAAAGCTTTGGTTGAGAAATAATCAGTGAAGAAGATCAGGTCCTTGAGAAGCGACAGTGGTGGAGAGTATGTCTCTCAAGAGTTTAAGGACTTCTATGTAGAGGAAGGAATTAAACGAGAGTTGACGGTGCCTCATAACCCACAGCAAAATGGGGTGTCTAAGAGGAAGAACGGAACTATTGTGGGGGCAGCTCGGGAGATGCTACTTGACCAAAGCCTACCACTTCATTTGTGGGCTCAGGCATGCAATGCAGTGGTCTATTTACAGAATAGAAGCCCGCATCGCATACTTGGGATGAAGACACGAGAGGGAGTTTTCTCTGGGAAGAGACCAGATGTGTGTCACCTTAGGATATTTGGCTCATCGGTATATTTCCATGTGACCAAGGATGCCCAGAAGAAACGGTCCGACAACTGAGTTGGGAATACTTGTGGGATACACTGATACACCTCACAACTATTGGGTATACTTGCCTACCAGTCGGAGGACAGTGGTTTGCAAATATCTCAAATTTGATGAGCAGAAGGCCATGCAAGTTTCCCTTGAGAGGGAGCTCCAGCTACAGGCTATGGAGGAACTTTTGGTTCCTAAGGTGGAGGAGCCTCAAACTGATGTGGAGCAGCCACATGCAAAGGTTCCAGGAGTGGAGACATCGACTCAAGCAGAGCCTTCCAGAGATGGGTGGAAGCGCACGAGAGAAGCTAATAGATTGTTGTTGGATACAGGAGAGAATGTGGGAGAACCATATTCTTGGCGCAGATAGAGGAGGTCACCTGATAGGTACACTGGATACATGGCCCTTGTTGGGGAATGTGTTGAGACTGAACCATCTTCCTTGAGGAAGCAGTGCAGCAGCTGATTTGGGTTGATGCTATGGTGGAGGAGTATGACTCCATAGTTCGGAACAGTGTTTGGGGTGTGGTTCCAAGACTGAAGAACAAGTTAGTTGTGAGTTCCCATTGGCTTTACAAGATAAAGCAAGCTGTTGATGGTAGTGTGGAGAAACATAAGGCAAGGTTTGTTGCCTATGGTTTCTCACAGGTCAAGGGGATCAACTATGATGAGACTTTTGGTCATGTAGCAAGGTACTCATTGTTGAAAATGGCAACAAGAAATGCTATAAATAGCATTTCAGGTGCCAGTGTTGGACATAGCAACAAGGAATGAAAAAATGGAAATGCTAAAATTAGCATTGCTATAAATAGTATTTCGGGATACACTCCAATTTTAGTTAGTCCCTAAACTAAAATTGAGAATTAAAATTCGAATTTGATATTAGCAGTTGTTTGTAAAATAATTAATTAATTCATTTTGATTTAATTAGTTGTAGAGAATCAAACATGAAGTCTATGTGAAGACATGCAACAGTTTCTCCATTGATTGAGGAAGTTATCCCTTGATTAACGGAGATCAAGATGAGTTGTACTTTGAGTTGTAATTAGTTAGCTCAGTTAAGTGAGTTAAGTCCAGTTAGATTAGTTCAAATAGTTTGTTGAACTAATTGTGAGTTCAGTTAGTTAATGCATGCATGCATGTAACTGTTGCACTTCAGATAACTAAATATTCTCTCATAAATAACTCATGCATGTCAGTTCAGTCAGAGACCCAGTTGAGATCAGAGGAAGGGAAAGTGTACTATTAGTTGGAGGATTTTTCCTATATAGGAAACTTGTCCATGTAGAAGGAATTATCTCCTTCGGGATTGCGCAGTTACTTTTGAGTTTAGTGAGCAATGTGAGAGGTGAATTCACACAGGTGGCATCATTGGACTCCAAGAGAAACTGCGCAAGGAAATAGGAGGCTTGGAGGGCAGAGGATAAGGTTTGTGAGAAGCCTTTGATTGTCTATGAGCAGCAGAGGGATTGTACTGAGAGTTGCATAGCTTGTGAGCTAAATCTTTTTGTAATCTTGACATATTTCCACTTGTATGATAATATAGAGATCGGGGTTTTTAGCTGAGGCTTTCCCCAGAGTATTCTTCTGTGTTTCATGTGTATGATTCCTTCTTCTCTTTTATATGTGTTCTGATTGATCTAACTCAAATTGATTAAGCTTCCGCAAAGTTTGATTCTAGAAGTAGATCTAGTATTTTGCTTTAGTATATTGCATTATCAGGTGATCTACAGTGGAATTTCTACACTCATCTATTAGATCGATTTTGGCACTATCAGCACAGATGGGTTGGAAGATCCATCAAATGGATGTGAAGACTGCACTCCTCAATGGCAAGATTGAGGAAGAGGTGTACATAGAGCAGCCGGAAGGTTTTGAGACCTTTGATCGCGAGTCGCATGTGTGCCAACTCAAGAGAGCTTTGTACGGGCTAAAGCAAGCACCTTGTGCTTCGTACAATAGGATCAACAACTACTTCACCGGGTTGGGCTTCACAAAGAGTGAAGCGGATACGAACCTATACCACATCATGGTAGAAGGTAAGCAGTTGATCATTGTTCTTTATGTTGATGATCTCATATTGACAAGTGATGATCAATTGATCGTGTCTTGCAAGGAGGACCTTGCAAGAGAATTCGAGATGAAAGACATGGCTCTCATTCACTACATCCTTGGCATGGAAGTGTGGCAGAAGGATGGGGAGTTTTTTGTGTCTGAAGGCAAGTATGCCAATGAGATACTCAGGAGATTCCACATGGAGAAATGCAAGCCCATGCAGACTCCTCTAGCGGGTAACTAGAGGAAGGAGGATGCTACTTCAGGAGAAGTAGTACAAGCTACTATGTATTGGCAGCTTGTGGGTTCACTTATGTACTTAGTGAACACACGAATAGATTTGTGCTATGCGGTGAACCAGCTGAGTCAAGCTATGGTTCAGCCTACCAAGTTGTTTTGGAAGGCAGCTAAGCATGTTTTTAGATACCTCAGAGGCACATCTCAGTATGGATTATGGTACAAATGGACAGAGGGAGCAAAGCTACAGGGCTTCACAGATGCAGATTGGGCAGGGAGTCCATCAGATCAGAAGAGCACATCAGGAGGAATTTTAAACCTTGGTTCAGTTGCAGTTTCTTGGTACCACAGGAAACAGAGGTCAGTTGCACTCAAGTCAACAGAGGCTAAATACATGGTTGCAAGTCAAGCAGCATGTGAGGCCATTTGGATGCAAAAATTTCTAGTTAGTTTGTTTGATCAGAGGATGGATCTAACTGTGATCTATTGTGATAATCAGATTTGTATCAAATTCTCTGAGAATCCGGTATTTCATGACAGGTCCTGTTAGCGCTTGGAATTCACCTAGGCTGAGATAGATAAACTCTCAAGGCTACATCAAACCATTTCACCTCGTAGCTAGCCCTACGAGGTATGAGAAGGCTCTCTCGGGTCAGATTCAGTAGATCTTTCAATATGATGGGTTGACCCAATTAGGAATAAAGATTTTAGGCTAGTAAATTGATTAAGGAGAATTGATTTAAAGATTTTTGGTTTTTTGGTGGCAATTGGAGGGAGTGCAATTCAGGGTGTGGGGATTGAGCACAGTTTTTGCAGGGGGATCTTTGGGGCAAGGTAGGAGTAAGTGCTGATGCTTTAATCTGAGATGGATGATCAAGGATGATAGAGAAGGAGCTAGAGAGGGCAAAATACCATTTGAGTCCTCTCTAAACAGTAGAAAACATAAATTTTGAACAAACTAAAAAGCTGAGCATGTCAAAGCATGTATTCAAACTTTACCACTTCATCTGTCCAAATAGAAGCAAAAAGAGAGATGTAGAATACATAAACAAACTTACAATAACATGTAGAGAACACACCATCAACACTACAATCCACAAGAATCCACAAGGATGTCTGCAAAACCCTGGCCTTCTTCCTCTTGAAATTGCAAAGATAGATG
>APFE031020569.1:0-20810 GCA_000404065.3 Pinus taeda
TCTAGTGACAAGGGATGGAATTTATTCTAAATTGATGAGTGTTTCAGATTTAAAATTCCGGGTGGAATTTATTCTAGATATTCTCTTTATTCTAAATATTCTCTTTCTAGTGACAAGGGATGGAATTTATTCTAAATTGATGAGTGTTTCAGATTTAAAATTCCGGGTGGAATTTATTCTAGATATTCTCTTTATTCTAAATATTCTCTTTCATAAATATTGGAAGAGCTATAAAGTCTTACCTCTCTGCTAGCCAATACACATATCTGCTCGCCAATACACTGCTGATAAATGGCCAATACACAGTGCTCATTGAAGTCTTACCTATTTGTTGCGCAGTGCACATCTTTTTTTGCAAGACAGTGTACATTTTTTTTAATTTGTTTTTATTAGTGAGATTTTAAAATATTTCCAAAATCTATTATCTTTGAATTAATTTCTATTTCTCCGAAATAATGCTGATCAATTAATTTCTTACTATTTATTTTCAAATTTAATCCATTCTAAATTATAAAGATTAAAACTAATTTTTGTTTTCCATCTCTATCCTTTCCGAATTATAAAGATTAAACTAATTTCTTGTTTCAAACGGCAGAAACATCCACAGACATCAAATGCAGAGAGATTGGACATTTGCAAAACCCTCAACTGCCAGAAGCTATCACAGGAGACTTGCTTTCATGCAGTCCAGAACGACTTCATGCCACTGCGAATGATAGTGCAGGCCATGTACATACATCAACTGCAGGCAAACCGTACACCCACTTCTCAGATCACCAGGCTGCCGCCAAGAAGCAGTAGCACTAGGGCTCTCACACTAGAGAAAAACGTCAGCAACAACAAGAAACCATCTGCACACGATATGCCACACCCATTAAGCAAAAGTGAAAGCAGAAAGCATGAGGGCCGAGACTCTTCTCTGGGCTTTCTACTGAAACAGAATTCAGTCATTGGCCAAGCATCCAATTTAAAGTCTGACATGGATGAAACAAATTCTAGACTTAGAAACCTTGAAGAAGAGATGGCATGCATGAGGAAAAAAATCAATGGTAGCATCAGAGAAAAAAAAAATAATAGTGACAGTGTGACTGCAGAAGATGAGCTCTCTGATAAATTAAGGGAGAACTCAGATTTTAAGAGATTACATTCGGTTACCAAAGGCTGTGGAGGTGGTGGTATAGCTCAGAGGCTCATCAAATCACTACAAAAACTAAGCCTCGGCGGTTCCAGAAGATCTTCTAGCCTCAAACCCACTGAGAATCAAAACGCTTCAGCAAAATCAAAATGGGCTTCAGATTGGCAAATAAGGGATGAAGACGAAAGTTCTGCATTGGAGTTAGATTCAACCTCCCTAGATCAACAAATCAGACGCAGTAGACAGAGTCATTCAATACCACCTGTTTCTGTTAGCTCAAGCCATAGTGAGATCAATGTTGCTAGAGATAAATCCATGACTGGGAGAAGAAGCCATGAAAGAAGCCACAGTATTTCCTAGAATTGCATTGTTTCTTTTTGAAGTTTACTGTCACAGCGCAATCTTATTTTGAAATAATAAACAGTTTCACATGAAAAATTGTTCTACATATTTCACATCAAAAATTGTTATCCATATACAATGAAGTACTAGATTAACCCGATCTAGATTTAAAAATGGTTATCCAGATACAATGAAGTACTTTATTAATCAGATTAGATTTAATTTGGTACACTTACATTCTATAATGGATTTTCTCAAACTTATTTAAGTTTTATGGGGACAAATATTATGGCCAAATTTTGAGTTATCAAAACCTGCAACCCAAAAACAACCAACAATAAATTATTAATTTTATTTTTTAATGAGAGACCAAATATTTATGTTTGTATTACCACATCTCTTCCCTACTGAATTAGACATCCATACTGAATGGGACAACTACTCTAAAAGCAACGAGATAAAAATATTGTTAAAATTGTGATGCGAAATAAATCGTTCTACCTGTGTTTTTCTGTTACTTGAAATTTCAGAAGCAAGTAATCATAACATTTTCTTTGCCTGTGGATGAAAGCAAAACTTATCAGATAAATTTGGTATTTTAACACTACAAAGTTCCAAACGAGCACCATATGTCACAACTCCAAAACAGGCATTTATGACGACTGTGCGTAGTTCTTAGTGTTGCCCTGGCTGAGCATGAAAAGCCATAAAGTTTCTGAATTTTGACTTTTAAGGCTCACGTTTGGTTGCGGAATTTTGACTATGTCAGCGTGATCTAGAATCAAAAAATTTATGATTGCAGAATTGATAAAAAGAGCCAGATTTTCAAAATTGATTTTGAATGTTTACAACAGCTGTGTAATATTTTCTGGCAGACGAAGTTGATGACGAAAACCAGATAAACCAATATAAAGTTCATCCTGCAAGCCTGCAAGGCTCATAAATAACTTCAGAATGTGCAGAGAATAGAAGTTACAAATAACATCTTCATATAAATGACTGAATGAGGGAATAAAAAAAACCAACTTGAATATATCATCAAGCTAGAGACAAAATGAATAATGAGATCAGCACTGCCCAACTGTCAAAACTTCATATCAAGTCGCCTTTTACATTGATGGAGCTACATCCAGCTCGCATTGGTTAGCCTAGAAACCCAATTTGGACATTTCATAATCAAAGTTCCAGCTTGCATTGGTTAACTTAGAAACCCAATTTGGACATTTCATCATCAAAATTCCAGCTTGCATTGGTTAACTTAGAAACCCCATTTTGCCATTTCATCATCAAAATTCCATTCTTCTGGGGAAGAAATATTGATTCCACTGGTATCAGCGTGTCCAGTTGATTCTGGAAATTGAAGCGATGCAAGGAAAGAATCCATGCTTGGTTCATCAATTGAATTGGATTTTAAGGTCGCCTGGCTTGTTTGGGGCTGCAAAACATTCTTCCCAATCAATGAGCTAGCATTCTGAAGAATGCCTTCAGGAATATCCATTGTTGCTTGCCCTGCCACATTTCCCACCATAGTATTGTTGTTGCCCTCAGAAATACCAATTATATTAGCCCATTTGGCCAAATCAGTAGTGCTGAGTGCAGATGATGTATTAACATCATCAACCCCTTGAGGTGAACACCAGTCATCAAAATAACTGCGATTATAATCTGAATTCAAATTCCAAAATTCAATATGATTTTCAAAAGACTGAGCGTTAGACACAAATTCTGATATGTTCTCAGAATTGATGACCAATTCAAATTCTGACATGTTCTCAGAATTGATGCCTTGCACTCGATCATGAAATGGTACAAGTGGTGTTTCAACTGAGCTGATATGCATATCCCCTGGTATAGGTGAGTCATCATCAAAATTCCAGCTTGCATTGGTTAACTTAGAAACCCATTTTGACAATTCATCATCAAAATTCCATTCTTCTGGGGAAGAAATATTGATTCCACTGGTATCAGCGTGTCCAGTTGATTCTGGAAATTGAAGCGATGCAAGGAAAGAATCCATGCTTGGTTCATCAATTGAATTGGATTTTAAGGTCGCCTGGCTTGTTTGGGGCTGCAAAACATTCTTCCCAATCAATGAGCTAGCATTCTGAAGAATGCCTTCAGGAATATCCATTGTTGCTTGCCCTGCCACATTTCCCACCATAGTATTGTTGTTGCCCTCAGAAATACCAATTATATTAGCCCATTTGGCCAAATCAGTAGTGCTGAGTGCAGATGATGTATTAACATCATCAACCCCTTGAGGTGAACACCAGTCATCAAAATAACTGCGATTATAATCTGAATTCAAATTCCAAAATTCAATATGATTTTCAACAGACTGAACGTTAGACACAAATTCTGATATGTTCTCAGAATTGATGCCCGATTCAAATTCTGACATGAAGTTCTCAGAATTGATGCCTTGCACTCGATCATGAAATGGTACAAGTGGTGTTTCAACTGAGCTGATATGCATATCCCCTGGTATAGGTGAGTCACCAGATCTACTTTGTAAGGGTGGTGTAATGAAGTTCTCAGAATTGATGCCTTGCACCTGATCATGAAATTGTACAAGTGGTGTTTCAACTGGGCTGATATGCATATCCCCTGGTATTTGTGACTCGCCAGATCTACTTTGTAAGGGTGGTGTCATGAAGTTCTCAGAATTGACGCCTTGCACCTGATCATGAAATGGTACAAGTGGTGTTTCAACTGAGCTGATATGCATATCCCCCGGTATTGGTGACTCACCAGATCTACTTTGTAAGGGTGAATCAGATTGAAAGATCTGACCGACCCCATTCAAAAATCTTGCACTAACTTTCACATTGGAATTTCTGCCCTGAGCATCACCTGAGCTTGCTGAACGTCCTGGCAAGTGCCTACTCTTTTTGGGAGGTGGCCCATCAGGAAAATTGAGCCTGGCTTTCTTCCCTCTGCGCCTCTTGGCTTCTGCATCATATGCTAAAGCAGCTTCTAACGGTGTGTCATAGGTACCAACCCAAACGTTCAGGCCTACGATGGGATCCCTGACTTCTGCACCCCATCTTCCCTTGCGTGGTCTTATACCTCTGTATAGGTTCTTCCGCTGCTTCTTGCTATCTGTCTCGTCTGCTCCTTTGATTTCGGAATTTGCAGCAAGACCTCCTTCAAATAACATTAAATTAAAAGCACATCATAAATTATATGAATCTAAAACTTAATATGAATATCTCAAAATTGTGAGATAATTCAACTCACTTTCATGGACGGTAAAAATATGAACACACAATAAAACCTAAAATAACTAAGAGGGTGAGTATTAAACGCCTACTTAGATGCTATATATGAAAAGCAAGCTTCACATTTGGCAGCCGTTGGAATGCATCTAATTTTAAGACATTAAAAAGGGCAATTGTTTTCATTGACTATAATTTCTATATACATGTTACAAAATTTGGCGTACATACATGCACAGTGCAATGCAAATGGATTTGCACAGTGCACTAAAGGTTCAGATCAAATGCAGAGATTGTGGATGCTGACTTGTGCGCCTTGTTTTACATGCGTAATACACTACAGGCTTAGATTTAATGCAGAGATTGTGGATAAGGACTTGCACGCCTTGTTTTAATCTTGCCTGGTTGGAATTTTCAATCTGGTATATAATGTTTTTGTGTGTATATTTCATATGGGTTGGTTTGGGATTGGCTTTGTTACCTATCTATATTTTTCTTATTCTAATTTTGGTTATATGAATATTTTTATAAAATCTACACGAAAATACTGCAAATCAATTCTAAACACAAAATTTTTCTCTTAATTATCGTATTGGATATATTTTTAATATAAACCAAAATTGTATTGGTTAGATAATAAACTACTTAGACGGAAATAAATTACATCCTAGATTATCACCTTTATGTCATTCTCAATACGCAGAAATGGATTTAAACGACGAAAAAACCGAAAATTTTGATGAAAGGAATATGGATTACGCACGAGCAATTAAATATGCATCACAATGTGAAATTCTGTAAAGGAGATTTGGTTCACGATAAATGCAGAAATAATGGAGCAGATTTTTTGGTGATCCATCTCTCGAACGATGGCGTACGATTACCGTTAATAGTAAAGCGATAGAATAGGGCAGAGAGAATGTGGTTTGGAGTATTTAAGTATTGATGAGTTATGATATTATATATAACCCAGTTTTGATTTATGATATTGAGACCATGGTATTACTTGTGACCTAATTAGACTTGGTTATATGAAAATACAAAAAAAACATTACATAGACACTATATAAAGACTTTATTAGTTTTCTTATATAAAATGTCTATGTAGTGTTTTTTTATATGAACTATGTAAAGGATATATTTTTTTTTTGCAAATTTACATTTTTCTGTATTCAGAAACATTATATTATTACGTAAAATTTGGTATCTAGTAAAATTAAGTAATGTGCAAAATCTTATTATTGGGCTCTATGTTTAGGTAATTAGATACATCGTGTAATAATTTTTTTTTTTTTTTTTATGAAAACTCTATAAATATTGGTTGGACATGTTGGAAATCAAGTAGCTAGGAAGGTATTTTCTAGTGGTGAAAAACCACCAAAAGTTAGTTGGTGGGAAAAGTACCCAATTAGTTGGGGTTTCAACCCTAAGTTGTGGGTGGACCCAATCAATTATTTGTTTATTTTAATTTACGGTTAAAGAGTTGAGTGGACAAAATCACAACTCTAGGGTGGTTTTGAAAGGACACAATATTAGTAGTAGAACTTTCTGAGAGGGAAAGAAAGGTGATCCAGTGGAGGTTGTATAGGCTCGAAAGGAGTCTAGCTAAGACTACAAAGGAAAGTCAACCACCTAGGGGAAGGCTCCAAAGGAGTCTAGCTAAGACTACAAAGGAAAGTCAACCACCTAGTGGAAGTCTGAATCTTCAAGTTCAAATTAGAGTGGAGTTTTTAGCCCATGTAATGAGAGTCACTAACCATGTGAGAACACTCATGGTAGTGCAAGGGAAAGTCATGATGTAGGGGAGGATAGTCATGCACCATGCAAGATAAATCTTGGACAAGTACAAAAGAAGAAGTAGTACATGCAAGGACAGTCATAGCCATGCAAGGGAAATTCACTACCCACAGGAATCTCCTAAACATTATCTGAACATGCATGCAGATAAAAAATAATAAGGTCTTTGTGAAGTGCGTGTTTCAAAGTTCAAATCCCCCTTAAAAGTCTTGCATGCAGATAAAAAATAATAAGGTCTTTGTGAAGTGTGTGTTTCAAAGTTCAAATCCCCCTTAAAAGTCTTATGGGCCTTGCGTGACAATGCACATGATTTTACTTTAAGATAAGTTTAGTAGTATTCATGAGAATCTACCATGTGGTGAGAGAAAACAAGTTTACTTCCCAATTTCACTAAATACAAACACACTCTATTATATATAATTTTTATTAGTTAAAACTACCCACACATTCTCCTAAACATTATCTCAACATTATCTCAACCCTACTATGGTTTTTCTGACAACATTATCTCGACCCTCCCTAATATGGTTTTTCTTAGAACATTATCTCAACCCTAATATCTTTTTTCTGAGAACATTATCTCAACCCAACTTAGTAATCAGAACCACCTCTACAAACACACTCTATATTATATATAATTTTTATTTTTTAAAACTACCCACACATTCTCCTAAACATTATCTATTATTTGAACATTATTTCAATCCTAGTATCATTTTTCTAAAAAGATTATCTCAACCCTAATATTATTTTTATCTCAACCCTAATACTGTTTACATTATCTCAACTCTAATACTATTTTTCTGAGAATATTATGTCAACTCTAAACTATTTTTCTGAAAATATTATATTATCTCAACCCTAATACTATTTTTCTAAAACCATTATCTCAACTCTAATATTGTTTATTGTTTGTGTGAGAACATTATCTCCACCTGAATTATTAATGGGAGCCACCTCTCCAGTAAACACATTAACTCGGTCTTCTCTCCGCATTTTTATTTTTGGGCATGGATCAATATACAATCAGACCAGACGATGAATTAGAAGTAGAAGTATTGTCTTCTACTTCTAGCTGACTATATAATATTATTTTCTGAATGTGAACTGTGTAAATTTAAAGACACGTTGTCTGCAAATTTACACATAATTTGTATCCGAAAATAATATTATAGTACGTAGAATTTATGTACAACTATGTAAAGCTACATGCTTTAAAATTTAACAAAAACTTTGGAAAATGCAGAGAACTCCAGCAGATTATTGACAGATTCATAATGGAATACAAAAGAAAGCATGCACCTAAAAATAAAAACTCACAGCTTACCTTCCATTGAAGGGCATTCCTGACTGGCCTGGTATAAATCTTCGTCAGTGGCTGCTGCAAGTAATTTAAGAACCTCATCAAAGCCATCGTCAAGTTTCAGGGAATCATGAGAGTTATGGTCCTCGACCTGCACCACCCCGCCAACTTCCTGCAGACTAACGGAATTCGCCATAGTCACGAACTCATTCTCACTAATGGCGACACTGCCAGAAGCTACTGTGTCTCCAGACATGGTGTCTCAAACCCAATGGAAACTTGCGAATTAAACCTCAAACCCAACTGAAACTTTCGTATCAAGCCTCCACTTGCAGAGTCTCTCCCACAGTACCCAAGTTTTGCAAGTGCAACGACGACTGCTTAGAATTTTTATAGACGTAGAGATCTAGTAAATCCCCCGGATAATCCGGAATTTTTGCGTAAGGAATCAAATGGGAAACGAATAGAAATGGAGCATTCACGGCTAAATCGAAAAATGGCCCCGGGCTCCTATCCCGCTCGTCCGGGGCCGCGAAACCAATTATTGCAGAATGTTGGCCAGCCATGCAATCTGGTTAAGTTAGTTAACATTTGGCCCATTTACTGATCACTCTAACCAGTTACAAATTCAATTGGGTTAAAAAAAATATTTGTTTGAATCCATGACCAGTTCATTAGGGTTAAAAAGAATATTTGTTTGAATTCATTATCGTTAAAAAATAACATTTATGCGCGTTTTTGGAAATGTCTCTGCATTACTGGTCATTTGTAGTTAGAGGTGCTTGTTTGGTAGGGACTTGTAAAGGAGGTTTGATATGCAATATTCTGATCCGCAGTTGTTTATAATGTGATTTTTTGAAAGTTTTTCTGGTGGCTTTTTCCGGTAAAAATCCGGCAGCAATTTATTGGAATCGCAAGTTTGATAGCTAGTTTATCCACAATCAAAGCGTCCCAGGATTTTTCATGGTGGTGAATCCAAATATGCAGTTAAAAAACCATTTTAACTGCAACAAATCAAGATTTAACCTCAATTTCTTCTTCCGTAATCCGTCACCGGAATCTCCAAAAAGTCGCATTATAGACAACTCCTTCCGATCAAGGTAGTAATTGCAAATTCGGAGCAATTGTCAAATTTGATGGTGAAATTTAATCTACAAAATATATTGATAGATTCGAAATTTTATAAATAGGTAAATTACATTATAACCGGTAATTTTTTTATTAAATTTATTTATCAAATTCCATTTTCAAATTTAACGGTTTTTAAAATTTTAATATTCACTTTGATTATTTTAATAAAGAATATTAGTAGAGATGAAATTTCTTGAATAGGTAAATTACACTATAACAGATAACTTTTTCATTAAATTTACTCATCAAATTCCATCTCAATCCCAAACTTATCGTTACATAAAATAAAATAGTTAAGAAATAAAATATTATTAATTTCAATGTGATAAAACTCATTAAATAAAATGTTGAGTGGTGAAATATAATTAATTTTGACCATGCCCCAAAAGTTAGGCACCTCAACAATATCACAGTGTTCACAATGATCATGAAATAAAATATAATTAATTTTAGTTGGACAAAACTCATTAAATGGAGTGGTAGATATGAAACAGAATTAATTTTGACCATCTAAATTCATTAAATAATAAGTTAGCGTTTACCCATAGGTCGTACACCTCAACATATCACACAATGTTTCAAAGGTTTACATAAAACCTCTATCCTAAAATATTTTTTAGTTATATATAAAATCCGGTTAAATGTGGCTTATAAGTTAATTTTCTCACTATTTTCATTATTTAAAAAATACTCATCAAAATTGTAATAGATTTAGTGGTTATCAAAAATATTGGTTATATGTACAATTTTAAAGTTAAATTTAGTTTATGAGTCGATTTTTTTTAATTAAAAAATAATTTACCAATTAAAATTATCGTTACTTAAAATAAAATAGTTAAGAAATAAAATATTAATAATTTTAATGTGACAAAACTCATTAAATAAAATGTTGAGTGCTGAAATATAATTAATTTTGACCATGCCCCAAAAGTTAGGCACCTCAACAATATCACAGTGTTCACAATGATCATGAAATAAAATATAATTAATCTTAGTTGGACAAAACTCATTAAATGGAGTGGTAGATATGAAACAGAATTAATTTTGACGATCTAAATTCATTAAATAATAAGTTAGTGTTTACCCATAGGTCGGACACCTCAACATATCACACAATGTTTCATCGGTTTACATAAAACCTCTATGCTAAAATATTTTTTAGTTATATATAAAATCCGGTTAAATTTGGCTTATAAGTTAATTTTCTCACTATTTTCATTATTTAAAAAATGCTTCATCAAAATTAAAATAGATTTAGTAGTTATTGGATTAAAATTATAGTTACTTAAAATAAAATAGTTAAGAAATAAAATATTATTAATTTTAATGTGAACAAACTCATTAAAATAATGTAAGCGGTGAAGATAATTAATTTTGACCATGCCCCAAAAGTTAGGCACTCAACAATATCACATGGTTCACAATGAGAAATAAAATAAAATATAATTAATTTTAGTTGGACAAAACTCATTAAATGGAGTGGTAGATATGAAACAGAATTAACTTTGACCATCTAAATTCATTAAATAATAAGTTAGTGTTTACCCATAGGTCGTACACCTCAACATATCACACAATGTTTCAACGGTTTACATAAAACCTCTATCCTAAAATATTTTCTAGTTATATATAAAATCCCGTTAAATGTGGCTTATAAGTTAATTTTCTCACTATTTTCATTATTTAAAAAGTACTCATCAAAATTGTAATAGATTTAGTGGTTATCAAAAATATTGGTTATATGTACAATTTTAAAGTTAAATTTAGTTTATGAGTCCATTTTTTTTAATTAAAAAATAATTTACCAAAATTATGGTGCATTTAATATGTACAATTGCTTTAAAATGTTAAAAGAAATATTAAATCTATATACATTTTTTAGATTAAATTTACTTTATAAGTTAATTTTAAGAATTTTTAAGATAATTACTATTTTTTAATTATTTAAAAAATGATTTACTAAAATTATGGTTGATTTAGTTATTAAAATTGTTTAAACATGTTATTAAAAATAATAGGTTATGAAAAGTTTAAAAACTTTCCATAAAAAATATATTATCAGAATTTTATGGACCCGTTTCCAACTATACAATGTGGTTTCTGACGATAACCAGTGTGTGGGGTTTCTGATGATAAACCAAAATAATTCGAAAAAACTCTAATAATGTGTTTTTTACCAAATTTTTTCGTACTTTCATATCAATCACAAAAACCCAAAACATCTACCAAATATTAAATTATATAAATAATTATATTATTTAATTAAATTTATGATCAAATTCTTAATTTATTTTAATAAAAAATAAATCACCATGAATAATTTTTTTTGTCAAAAAATCTTTACTATAATAAGGGTAGGTATTTAATATTGATGATGATGATGATGATGGTTAACGTCCGTTGAGACCAAACATTGGTCTATTGGACCTAAAGAAACAAATTATTTATTTTGATTTAAGATTTTATTCCTATGCTCAAAAAGTTTGGAGAGAAGCCTCCCGAGCTCACTATAATTTTGACATTGCAAAAGGCTAGGAAGGTCAGTATTGTAACAAAGATTGTGAAACTCAGATCTAATGTGGTTGTACCCGGGGCACTCTAAGAGGAAGTGGTTTTCATCCTTGATGCTCCTATTCTCACATATATAGCAGATCCTTTCCATCCATGGCGTTTTAGGAATTGCCCAATGACTTGTATCACTATGGAACTCTTGAGAATTCATTCTTCTTTGCTATATTAATTTTCTTCTTTGAGCTAGTTAAAATAGAGAGATACTTTGATCTTCTAGGGTGGGGTTGATGACCTTCTTATTGATGATCAATTATATCATTATTACATGTGTGATCAATGAATTAAAAACATCAACAACTTTGGTTTAAGTTATACTCTTAAGTTTTATAAATGGAAAAAAAGAAAAAGAAAAATTGGTTTTAAAAATACTTAAGATTATTATTATTTTAACTTAATTAGATTTTAAAATTTGATATTTAAAATCTAATGTTTAACATTTTTATAAATATGTCATGTTGAGATTAGAGCAAAATTAAGAAGTATTCAACATTACTTTACAACATCTCTATCTTACTAGGTTGGAGAACTCCTCCCGACCCAATAATAAAAATATTCACTTCCTCATTTATATATATATATATATATATATATTATATTATACTTTTTTCATATTAATTTATTAAAACTAATATAATTTTTATTTAATTTAAAATATAATATTAATTAATGTAAAACATATATATTGATTAAAAAAAATTACATTAAATTTTTTTTTAATAAATTAAAAAGAAAAAATGTTAATTATGTTATTGGTAATTCTTTGTTTCAAAAAAGATATTGGAAAAATTCAACATTTATGGTAGACATTCCACCCATTAACAAATCAATGCACCATGTTATTGATAATTGGAAACATACTAGAAACCGTGAATGCTCCAACCATCATTACATCAATACACTTAAAATAAAATAAAATTATAAAAAAATAATATAAATAATTATATAATATAACATGTTTGACACTCCACCCATCATCACATTAACACAATTAAAATAATATAATAGTATATAATAGAAAACATGTAATATGATATAACTGAATATTAAAAAAATATTTAGTCTATTTAGTTTGAGTATGTAGATATAGCTTTGTTTTAGAAACATATGTATACTCAACCCATCCTCACATCAATATATTTAAGCTTTTTGTAAAAGGAATATCTATTTTATACTTAAAAGAATTTTATATAATATATATTTATACATTTAAGCTTTGAGGGTTAGCTCAATTGGATGAGTCTCATTCTTAAAGCACCTTTGCTATTGAGAGATCACTAATTCAATTCACCATTAGGCAAACAATTCGTTCTGACACCATTAAAGCCAAGCTCCATCGTTGACGTAGCAATCACCAATCTCCAGCGTCCTTGAACCGAGGCAAGCTCCATCCAATCTCCAGTGTCCCTGAACCAAGGCAAGCTCATCACCAAGCTCCAGCGTCGTGAACCAAGGCAAGCTCCATCCAATCTCTAGTGTCCTTGAACCCAAGAAAGCTCCATCCAATCTTTAGTGTCCCTGAAAAATTAATTTGTAATTTAGAAAACTATTATTTAAAAATATTTAAATCTTTCTGAACAAATAGTATCTAGAGGGACCTTCAATTTTCTTAATTTTTTTTCAATGTTTTTACATGATTAGTTTAAAATTTTATCACTTTATACACTTAAATCTTCAAAATCAGTTATATCAATTTTTAATTATTTTTATTAAAATTATTTTCAAATAAAAAAACAATATCAATCTATCTGTAATATCTTGAATTTGTCAAAAATATATATTTAAATTATAAATATTGCAGGAACTGCAAAACCAATGATCAAAACCAGCAAAATAGTAAAAAATTTGATGGGTATTTTAAGTTTAGAACTTTGTTAAAATGATCAAAGTAAAATAATCAAAATAACACTAAATTACAAAACTGATCAAAACCAGCAAAATAGTAAAAAATTTGATGGGTATTTTAAGTTTAAACTTTGTTAAAATGATCAAAGTAAAATAATCAAAATAACACTAAATTACAAAACCAATGACAAAATTCATTGAACTTAAAATTTAGTGGGTGTTTTCAGATTTAAAATTCTGTTACAATTTTAGTGCGGTGTTCAGATTTAAATTCTTACTCTTACTTGTAGTGAAAAAAAAATAGAATTATTCTAAATTAATAACGTTTGGGATTTAAAAATTTTACTCTAATCTAATAAGAAGGGATGAAATTTATTCAAAATTAATGAGTGTTTCAGATTTAAAATTCCTACGCTAATAAGAGGGTAGAATTTATTCCAAATATTCTCTTCCGTAAGTATTGGAAAAGCTATAAAGTCTTACCTATCGGCTAGCCACATATCTGCTCGCCAATACACTGCTCATAGATAGCCAATACACAGTGCTCATTGAAGTCTTGCCTATTTGCTACACAGTGCACAACTTTTTTGCTACACAGTGTACATCATTTTTGAATTTGTTTTTATTAGTGGGATTTTAAAATATTTCCAAAATCTATTATCTTCTGAATTATTTTTATTTCTCCAAAATAATGCTGATCCATTAATTTCTTACTATTCTTTATTTTCAAATTTAATCCATTCTAAATTATAACGATTAATTTTTTATTTTTTTTGGTTTTCAATCTCTATCCTTTCTGAATTATAAAGATTAAACTAATTTCTTGTTTCAAATGCCACAATGTAATATCCCCAGAATGTTGTAAATATTTTATTTACAATAGTGAAAACAAACTGAAGGATGATGGTTATTATCTGTTTGAATTAATTAATATTTTTATTTTCTTGAATGAAAATGAGAAATGATTTCCTAGTGAAGAGGAGATCATGAAACTTCTGAGGAGGGAAGTTAAAAGAAAAAGTTGTTGGAACCCTAACTACCTCCCCTAACCGTGGAGGGCTTCTAGGAAAAGGAAGTGAGGGGAGGAAAAAAATTGTGCTATAGAAATAGGAAGTGGAAAAGGGGAAAAAGCTTGCTATGTCTGGTGATGATCAGATAGCAAGGGCACAGAGCGCGAGCAACCTGCAAAAGACTGTACGTCTTTGAGCAAGCTAGGGGGGAGATTTGGTTTCAAAAGACAATCTCATGGTCGGATGGTTTGACTAGCTAAAGAATGAGAGTTGACCTCTTCCTCTGGAGTTACTTACTTGGACACAACTCAGGTATGAGGTATCAACCGAAGACAGTGCTAATATTTGAACTGAATTAGAAGTGTTATTCTTCTGCAAGCAATAGGTTCCTAGAGTTTATAACCGAAATAAATATAGCAAATTTCAGATACTTTCTTTATATACAGAGTTTACTATTTCCGAAAGATACTTGTAGCAAGTGCAACTATTGAGGTGGGTCACTCTCATTTAAGAAATTAGTTTATATTCTCTGTTTAAAAAAAAAACTCTATTCAGAGTGGAAAGTTGATTTCTATTTTGTTGAAAAACTCCGTTCTAACAGTCTAAAGATTGCTGGTAGAATAATTCTGTTGCAAAGAAAAAATTATAATTCCTTTACAGTGCAACTATCGAGGTGGGTCACTCTCATTTAAGAAATTAGTTTATATTCTCTGTTTAAAAAAAAAAACTCTATTCAGAGTGGAAAGTTGATTTCTATTTTGTTGAAAAACTCTGTTCTAACATTCTAAAGATTGCTGGTAGAATAATTCTGTTGCAAAGAAAAAATTATAATTCCTTTACAGTTCCATTCAATGCGGAAATGAAAGATAAGACCATAGTGAGGAAAAACCAATTAGGCCACATGGGCTAATGTATTTTCAAATATCAAAATTGTATGATAATATAAGAACCCTAGGACTATGTACAGTTCTTAAATAAAACAACGAAAGTGGAAAAAGCTTTCTCATCTGCATGACTAAATAAAGAATTGATAATAGATGTCTTGTTTGTAAGTAACCTAAAGACAAATGTAGAAGCAGATTAACCATGTTCTGGAGTGGATAACAAGTCCGAGGTATGCGAAACAAGGGTCGCTCTACCCCGTGGTTAGGGTTATGAACCGCGGATGAGTCCAAGAATCCCTGAGTCTGAAGCATAATAGTGGAACCATGTTGGGTCATAACTGAACCTTTCGAGGGATGAAACCCTCATGATTATAAAGCCATAGGATTTGCAAAACAGAAGGCAATCTTATAAAAGAAATTGGTGCTGAGGGAAAACATTAAAACATTGGCCTTGTATTAATAGGCTCTGATATTTACAAACCAGAATCACGCACAGTAAGAATAAAGCCAAAAACCCAAATGCGGTTATCAAAAGACTCTATATCTGACATTCAATTTTATAGGTAAAGAACATAACTCTATGTTGGTCGAGGCCACATTTCAACTTAAAATACATAGTTTCAACACAATACTTCCTTGAAATTTGAATAGTCCCAACAAATATTTGTGCAAGCATAAAAGAATGAATAAACAAATGTATTACATTTACACAATAGATAAAAGGGTCTAATGCAGGTGGGCATAGTCCCAACTATGCACTAGGTCATCCACATTATAACTGAGAAAATTCTATACAGTTCTTCAACTTGGAAATTCCAGTATAATTACAAAGATAATAAACTATCCAGAGTCTAGATATTCCTGTGCAGTAGAAAGCACCGAGTTCGTAAAGGGAACAACGCCCTTTATTAACAAATCTTACACAGAAGAAAACCCCAGAAGGGAAGATCCTTTGACAAACTTGGGGAAACCTCTTAAAACCCTAACCATTTGATTCTATATGTTGTCATTAAGACCGAGAAGCCATATAATATGTAGAGTACCAAGACTTAGACATCACCCTAAAACTTAATCCTTCAGCTCGAGGGCACCACGCTGGGATGTACTCTTACCTGGAAACCCTTAAAGCCCAAAGCTGCAGGAGCGCCTTTCCACCAGGTGTAGCTGAGAGATTCGAGGCGTTCAACAGGCATCCTACATGGTACCATAGCCATAAGGTATTCGATTAATGTGATTGATAAAACAAATACAGAATAGTTGAGACAGCCAAGAAAAAAGGACAATGCTAGAAAGCATCCAACCCAAACATGTCATACCCGGGAGATGTCGAAATCGCCACTGAAGGAGCACCTCTCCTTCTGAAATAGTTAAGAGCCATAGCTATACCCGGAAGATCCTGTGAGTAGCATGAACCCACATAAAAATAAAACATGATTAGAGCAACTGGTGAACACGTAGCGCTTCCAGCTATGAATGTTTAAGAAGGTAAGCATGTAATAGCTCTGCGGAAACACAATTTACCTAAAAGGTCTTGTCCGCTGCCAAACCCTGAGTCTGAACAATACCGACAACTTGAACGTAATTCTGTCCTCCCATTCTACTGGAGCTACTAATGGAAGGGCCAAACCAGAGTAGGCTCCACAAGAGAGCTGCCAAGCAAATGAGGTCAATCTCATCGCATTCCAAAGAAGAGGTAAGTCCCGAGAAGGTCGCCACCGTCGGATTGCGAGAGATATTATGCACTGTTGATGAGGGCAGGGTTTCCAATTAGGCTGATGAGACTGGACCGCCTGCCTTTGCCACGTACAGGATGAAGCAGGTAGAGTTAATAACATTCGCAGCAAGCATGGAAAGCCATGTGATGGCAGAAGCATAAAACGCAGGTTGGAGTCTATTTGCAAGCCGCGTGGACCACTAAGCATGAAACCAAACCCTCTGAATTAAAGTTCTTATTAATGACACTAGTACAATAGTGATTACAACAAAATCTAGAGCTGCGTGCATACCAAGAATTCAATATTATGGAGAAACTTTATAGTTATGTAGTAAAAAAAAATTATGAGGTATGTCATTTCTGTAATTTAATAAGGTGGAGTCATTACAAGTGGTATGAGAGCCAAGTTTCAAAAACTGCGGCCTCTAGGAAATAAACAGATAAAGTATATTCATTTTATTTCCATTTCTATTGTGTATTTAAAGAAAAAAAAACAGTTAATGCATTAACCCTTCTTCTGTTACTTTTCTTATGTTAAGTACAGGAAAACAGAAGACCGCCAATATGAGAAGAGCAGACAATGTTTCGCATAGGTTTGTGGTGGGTCAGGGACCTGCAACAGGCCCTGAAAATAACCCAGAATTATGGGTACAGCTTGAAGAGGAGGCTCGCAATACGAATCTTGCAATATTAGAGACAGTAAAGGAGTTAAAAAATGAAATGGCCCGATTGCGGGAGGATAACGTGAGGTTAACCATGGAACAGGAAAGGATTTTAAAGAGCCTATCTGACAAGCAGAATCAGCAACCGCTGAATCCCAGCACTGAGCAGCAAAGGGTGTCAGAGGAGCAAAATCACCACACAGAACCAGAAGAGTCAGAAGGAAGGGAGGAAGAACGAGAAGAATGATTTGATAATGCTTCCAAGCAACAGACATCAAAAATGCAACATATAGAGTTGCAAGGGGAATTTCATAAGATCAAACCGCCACACTTTGACGGAGAATTGGAGGAAGCAGCTGAGGCATGATTGATTATATGAACAAATACTTCCAACTATATGAATACGATCACAACCTCAAGGCACGATTGGCCATTTTCCAATTACAGGGAAAAGCCACCCTATGGTGGGAAGAAGTTAAGATTGTAAGAGGAGTAAGCGAACATAATATAACTTGAGAAAATTTTCAAAAATACGTTAAGGAAAGATACCTGACCGAACGTTTTTACGAAGAAAAAGCAAGAGAATTCCATGACGTGTGACTGGGACAACAAACTATGGATAAGTTTATCACTCATTTTATTTCATTGCTCCATTATGTGCCTTATATTCGAGAGGAAAAGGCTAAAGTATATATGTTTGTCAGTAGTTTACCTTTCAACATGAGGAAAAGAATTGAGTTTGACAATATAAAGACGATGGATGAGGTAATACGTAAAACCAGAATTTGCTACCAGCAAAGTAAACAGAAGGGAGAAATCTCAGGTAAAAGGTGGATTGATAACAGAAGCAACAAGTTGGCTGGAAATAATAAAGGAAATCGAGGTGGTTGTAACAAGGGATTTGCCAAAGGAAAAAACGGCAGAAATATACAAAAGAATCTGCTCAAGTCAAAGCCAACTAATGAGTCCAGAATCAATGAACAACCTGGAAAAATAGACAATGAAGGGATAGCGAGGCCTCGAGTGCAATGTTGGGGCTGCAGTAGGCCTCATTACGTTAAAAATTGTCCTCAATGAAAGGGAACCGAACAGGTTTCCCAGATCCATGAAGCATCTACAGTGGGCGATGTAGGACATAGTTTACCAAGGATTAATGCTACCTTGGAAGATCGTTAGGTGGAGTACCAACCGACCATGGTGGAATTTGAAGGTAAGATCTTAGACCTTGCTCTAACTATTTTAATTGATCCTGGAGCTACATTAGGTTATATTAGTCCTAAGGTTGTGGAGCATTGTAAATTGCAACATGTTAAATTTAAGGACCCTTGGCTAGTACAGCTGGAAATAGGGGCAAAGAGACGAGTGCTTACTGAGGTCAATAACTTCCCTTTAAAGATAGCAGGACAACCAGTGAGGTCAATAACTGCCCTTTAAAGATAGCAGGACAACCAGTGATGGCATATTTAAATGTGCTTCCCCTTGGTTCGTATAATGTATTGATTGGTATGGACTGGTTAGAAAAACGTTGGTCCATAATTAACTGTAAAACAAAGACTATCTGTTACAAAGATGAGCTTGGAGCAAGGCAAGAGATGTAAGGAATTAAGTGGCCAGTTTAGATTCGACCAATAACTGCCTCTCAGTTAGCAAAATGCATTAGGAAAGGATGTCAGATTTATGCCATCCAAGTGGGTTATGCCAACTCGAAAAATAAAACAATCACATTGGAAAACATTCCTATGATACAAGAATTTGTTGATGTGTTTCCGGAAGAGTTTCTCGGACTGCCACCCAAGAGAAACATAGACTTTACTATCGAATTGGTGCTAGGGGCAGCCCCGGTATCCCAAGCGCCCTACAGAATGAGCACACCAGAATTGACATAGTTAAAAATGCAATTACAGGAGCTGTTAGACGAAAACTACATTTGCCCCAGTGTGTCCCCCTGGGGAGCCCCAGTATTGTTCGTAAATGAGAAAGACAGTACCCTTCGCATGTGTATGGATTTTCATCAATTGAATAAATTAACAATAATAAATAAGTATCCTCTACCCTGTATTGATGAACTTTTTGATCAAGTAAAGGAGCAACAGTATTCTCCAATATTGATTTACGATCAGGGTATCACCAAATCAGGATTAAAGAAGAAGACATAGCAAAAACTGCTTTTAGAACACGATATGGTCATTATGAGTATGTGGTGTTACCCTTTGGGTTAACCAATGCCCCCGCAACCTTTATGTGTTTAATGAACATCATATTTCATCAGTATTTGGATAAGTTTGTGCTAATTTTTATTGATGATATACTGAAATATTCCCAAACTATGGAGGAGCATAAGGAGCACCTCAGATTGGTACTGCAAACCCTCCAAGAGCACCAATTATATGCCAAGTTCAGCAAGTGTGATTTCTTTAAGGAACAAATATAATATTTGGGACATATAATCACTAAAGAAGGGATTGTGATGGATCCCGAAAAGATAAGGAACATAATGGAATGGCTGGTACCAAAGGATGTGGCAGACATCAGATCCTTATTGGGATTAGCAAGTTATTACAAACGGTTTGTAGAAGGATTTTCGAGAGTAGCTTATCCTATCACTTCCTTAAGAAAAAGGGAAGAACCTTTAGGTGGACCCCAGAATGCTGAAACAGTTTTGAGCAACTTAAGCATCTGCTCACCACCGCACCCATTCTAAGCATAGCCAATCCTAGTAAAGATTATGTTGTGTGCACGAATGCAAGTAAAGAAGGGGTAGGAGGTGTGTTAATGCAAGAAGGGAAGGTAATTGCTTATGAGTCAAGAAAATTAAAAGAGCATGAGCAAAAATATTCCGCTTATGATCTGGAGTTGGCAGCCGTCATTCATGCTTTAAAAATGTGGTGACATTATCTTATGGGAAGAAATTTTTTATTATTGATGGACCACCACAGTCTAACCAATTATTTTAGCCAGCCCACTTTAAACGCCATGCAAGTACGGTGGGTGGATTTCTTAAGTGGTTTTGATTTTGAGATCAAGCATTTGAAAGGGAAAGAGAACTGGGTGGCAGATGCTTTGAGTCAAAAATTACAATGTCTATATGAAATTTCGTGCAATAAAGGGAAAAGCACCTTCGAAGAAATGATTAAGAAGGAACCATAAAAAGATACCATATATTAGCAAATAAAACAGCAACCACAACACTCAACCAGCAAG
>APFE031020593.1:5444-34029 GCA_000404065.3 Pinus taeda
GAGCTGGTTTTCTACTTTGAGCAGGATTTCTTCTATTGCAGCCTTCATTTTTCTCCTTGCCTTTGCTGGAACTAGGAGCATCACCATTTCTTTCTGGCTTCTTCACATCTCCTTTGCTTAAAGCATTTTCATCCTTATTTGAGGATTCACCTACATACCCAAGTCCTGATTTATCAGATGGAGATCTGTGATAGCTCAGCGTCATCCAAGGCTTGAGAGCTCTTCATGATCTTGTTCATCCCTTCAACCTTCTTCCTGAGGAGGACAATCTCCTCTTCCAATCTTTCACACTCAGTATTCTTCTTTGCAAGCTGTTCCTCAGTTTCTTCCTTGCTACAAGTAGCTTCAGCTGCTACTATTTTATGGGAGATTATATCTGACCTCATTTTGGAGATTTCTGCTTGACTGCTCTCCATTTTCTTCTCAGCTTCTTTTGCTTTCTTCCTGGCTTCTTGTGCCTGCTTCTTGGCTTCTTGTAGCTCAGACTTAAGGGAGGATACCTCTACCTTGTACTGTCCAATCTCTTCTACAAGTTTGTTCACTCTCTTGTGCCTTTGTTCAAGTTGACTTGACAAGGCATCTTCCTGCTTCTTTGCTTTATTTAACTGATTTGTCATGGATATGACTTCTTCATGATGCTTCCTTTTGCTTTCATCAAGTTCCTTCTTAAGCTTGGCAAGCTCTTCATCCCTTTCTTGCACTTGAAGCTTGATGAGGTCAACCTTCTCATTTTCAGCTTCTATGATGGGTTCAGAATTTTCTTCTTGATTCATGGTCATGGTCAGTGCTCCCTTTGCATGAAGGTCATGCAGTCTGTCCCATATATCCTTTGCTGATGAATATTTTCCTATATTCTTCTTTACAAAATCAGGCAGCCCATCCAAGATTGTCTTTGCTGCTTTTGCATTGTACTCCTTGGATTCTCCATCCATTTTACTATCATCAATCACTGACTCCCAAATTTCAATGCCTTCAGACTTTAGGAAAGTCCTCATTTTTATTTCCCATATATCAAAGTTCCCTTCGACTTTGGAGCCTCAAATAAAAAGTTTTCAAATAGATTGCCTTCTATTTTAACAGAGGAGGGAGACACAACCTTAGGGGATTTGGACACTTTCTTCTTTGACCTTGCCATTCTTAACTATTTTCAAAATCCCTGACTGTGTTTTTAAAACCACTCACTGTTTTTTTTAACAGCAACTCAAAAAATTGAGAAATACCTGAATCCCTTTGGCTGAAACTTCACAAGCTGGAGAAGCTTTATTGCTGCTGCAACAAGGGTCTTTCCTTCAGCTTCTTTGACACTTCAAAGAGCATGAACCTGCTCTGTCTCTATCAAAGAGCCTGGACTAGCTCTGATACCACTGTTAGGTATTTTTGTTTGCAATAGGAAAATACCAAAACCAGACAAACACCACAGAGCCAATGCTCTGTTTCCTTTGCTCTACTCCAGGATCTTTTTGTGCACAGGAAACCCTTAAAAAAAAATTCACTGAACAGAGTAATGCACCACCATAAAAGATTTCCATTCATTAAAATAAAATGACTAATATACATTCATCCTCTTTGCTGAGAGGGATTTACCAAAAACAACATTAAACCAAAACTCTGTTTTCACCTTAGAATTTACTGAGACATATTCATCCTCTTTCACTCAGAGGGATTCACCAAAATATTTTCACAAAACTTACTTTGCCTCCTATGAAATTGTACACCACTGTGTAAATATTTCATTTACATTCACTGCTGTGTGAAAACAAAACTTACAGGGAGTTACAGATTTACCTTTTCACTGCAGTGTGAAACAATTCATGGTTTTACACTTGCCCCTGGTTTTCTTCTTTCACTTCTTCAACTCCTGCCTCCTCTGCACTGCTGTGCATTCTTTTACTTTTTACATTACAAAGAAAAATTTATGCTCCTGCATTTCATGCCAAATTCATCTGTAATACAATATTTTTCACTCTGTGTTTTCATTCGCTGCTGCGAATCCCCTGTTTCAGTTTTTCACCGTGTGCGATTCACTTCACACTACAATCCCTGTGTTTTTCATTGGCTGCTGCAAGCCCACATTACATATTCTCCCCGTGTGTAATGCTTCACACTAAAATTACAATCCCTTGGTTTTTATTGGTTGCGGCGAACCAAGGTATTTACCTCACCGTGTGTATTTTTCATATGACAAAAAAAAATGGTCAACGTTTTTTTTTAAAACATATATTAAAAAAAACTTATGTTATATTTTGCCCATGCTCCATATTAAATTGCGGTATGAAATATTAAAGATTTTACCAAAAAGAATGTCAGCCATTTAACATAAAGTATTTTTTCATATGACAATAAAAAATGGTCAACGTTTTTTTTTAAAACATATATTAAAAAAAACTTATGTTATATTTTGCCCATGCTCCATATTAAATTGCGGTATGAAATATTAAAGATTTTACCAAAAAGAATGTCAGCCATTTAACATAGAGTATGGGACAGGTCCATTACTCCACGCTGCATTAATTTTTCAACAGGCCCGTATGTATTTTGATGAACATAACCGACGGAGACCTTTCCTAGAGATCGAACAGCGGATAGTCTTTGAGCTGATCGGACGCATATCGGGCGGGGTGAATTGACCACAAGTTACCTTCTGAAAAGTGCTTGAGGCTTACGTCACGGTTTGAAAAGTGCTTGAGGCTTACGTCACGGTTGGACAGTTGTCAGCATCGGAGCACATCACCGGTATATTCCTTCCCCGGAAAGTTAAGTTTCAGGGGGCCGGATTCTGGTTTGCATCGGGGTGGTTTTGACACACGTGTTCACTGCTGGTCGGCGCAAGCAGTGAAATTATCACTTCAACAGTTTTTCCAATTCCGGCAGCATCCAGAATTCCCACAACCTTAACCTTCACCACAGGCTGCTTCTCTTGCTGCGGTAGCACCCACTTTTTAAAAGCTTCTAATTTTTCGGTCAGCCCAATGTAATACTCTTTCACGGGCGTGCTCCGGCTGACTTTGATATGCTTTGAATCATCTTCGTCGAGAATACTTTCCACCGCTCTTTGCACTTGGGAGCTTTGCCTGAACACTTCTGATGGTTCTTCAATATATTTCAACACGCTTTTCACAATCTTATTCATGAGCGCCTCTATGTTCTCTTCGTTCCTAAATATTAAGTGTAAAATAATTTAATAAGCAGTGAGAAACACACTCGAGTGATATGTAGCTATTATTCCAACAAATTGAAAACTAACACTTACAGGGATGGGAAAGTCTGAGCTATTTCCATTGCAGATTGGCTATCCAACCGGTATGAAGTATAGTAAACTATGCGTCCAATTTGCAGAGCAAAATTAATGATTAATTTTGCTCCATGCTTATTAGATACCTGGAATTTGCAATGAAACAGGATGCTCTGGGAAAAGATTATAAGAATTCTTACCCGGCCAGCATCAAATCATCTGATTTTGGGACATTGGCAAGCGCGCCTCTCCATCTCTTAATAGTCTCTCTGTTATGTCGCCCTTTGTTTCGGTGGGAGCGAAGGGTTTCATCGTAGAGTCCATCAAGATCATCAAGATCGGCAGGCTTCACTTTATAGAAAACTGGAAGAATCTTAGCCCCGCACGTTTGCATAAGAGTGAGTTCATCCAGACACCACGAAGATTCCGGAAATTTGCGAGAAAATATAACAATATTGACAGAGGCGAATTGAATAGCCGCCTCTATTTGAGGTTCAATCCGGTGTGCCGCCACCAATTCTGTCTCGTCCAGAAATACTCGTAACCCCTTAAGCCCTTGAAGGCGAAGGTAAAGAGGTTTGGCCAATTCTTCCTTCGTATCAGGTCCACGATGACATATGAAAACATGGTAAAACCGGGCTTTCATCACGCTTTCCACGCTTTTCATGATTTTGCACAAGAGCTCCTCCTCGCCCCTAAATATTCAAACAGAGTGTAAAATAAGCAGTGAGAAACGGTTTTATATATCTAAGTCACTAGGGTGAGAAACCCCTGTCAATCTACGAAAATGATTAACGATTCGAATTGTGGGAGATGCTTACCCATTACGCTTCTTCAGCTCGAAACCCTTTCGGTAGGAAACATGCTCCAGAGCTTTTCTCCAAGCCTGCATAGTTTGCAAGGGGTATGATCCCTCATGGGCAGGCAGCCATTGAGCGTATGGTCCCTTACCACCTTGGCCCGTGTACCTGAGATGAGAAGGTTCCACTTGGTAAAACACAGGGAGAATGGGCGCCTCCGACTTTGTCATCTGGACGAGCGTATCCATGCACCATTTACAAGAAACATAATTTTCAGAAAATATGGCGATCTGGAGAGAGGCTAGTGAAATGGCAGCTTCCATGCGAGGTGTAACCTCCTTGTCAATCCCATCCAGAAAAACGGACAATCCACGGCCAACAAGACGCTTGCTGAGTTCGTCGGCGAAGTCTCCGGTTTCATCCGCATAATGGTTAACAAATATGTCAAAATAGTCATCAAGAGTCGACGCAGAGCGAGGGGCAGTGGAGGAGGAAGCAATGTCAGGCTGATGAGGGGTGGCTGTTATTTCTGCCATAGAAATTGGAAAGAATAGATGGATAGAAGAAAATTTGAAATGATGATGCGCAGCTGTGTACTTAGATCGCTGGAGGAATGTGTTGTAGGCAACAGCAGGTATCTCTGGCCAAAATGATTATGCGCAGGTATCTCTGGCCAAAATGATTATGCGCAGGAGTGTAGTTAGATCGCTGGAGGAATGTGGTGCAGGTCTGTAGAGATCTCTAGAGAAAATGATGATGTGCAGTGGTGTAGATAGATGGATCGAAGTGTTCTAGGCGACTGCATTAATCTATTGCAAAGGTGTTAGAAGTATTGGGCAGCTGTCACATTTGTTCTAATGGACGTCTTTATGGACTGGATGGGCAGCTGTCACATTTGTTCTAATGGGCGTGCTTTATGCGTTGCATGTGTACCGTTGGATTTAAATGATACACATCCCACCATGCAGAACAATAAAGACTCCGTATGTAGATGTTTAATGCTATTTTCATTATGGGAATACATGATTGGCGAACATAAAAAATAGAGGTAGAATTATTCTCAGGCGCCCGCGGTTTAAGCTTCTGTGTCATCGATTCTTTTTTCAAATGTATTTGGCGTTGAATAAAAAAAAATGTTGGGTAAATTTTACATGTAAATGCTTTAGTTAGTTATCATAAATTTTTGACTCGTTGAAATAAAGGTTTAATGCAGAGTAAGCCAATGAAACCTAACTATTTAAGTTATTTATCATAATTTATTTATTTATTAAAGTATATGTCTAATGTAGAGGAAGTCAAAGGTCATTATCCAAATTTAAAATTTGCCCTTTTTTCCAATTTTTGTTGAATAACCATAATTGTTTTTATTTTTCTCCGAAAGAAAGCCATATAAAAGTAAGTTGTTATTTATCCCAATTCCATTAATAAATTATTTTATTTGAAATTGTTTTTTATTGTTTTTTATTTTATATGAATATTTTGTAAATTTGTCATTAGTCACTGATGGATAGTTTGTTTTTTTAGATTTCTTATTAATTTGTTTTTCACCAAATATTTTTGTCACTTATTTATAGTTTAATATTAAGAATTCAATTTTGTTATTTATTTATATTATTTAAATTTATTTATTTGTAAAATGATTAGTTGAGGTTTTTAGTAATTTTCATTTTTCTATTAGTTATCATTTTTTTTTTTTTTTTATTCCTTTTTATTCAATTTTTTTACTCTTTTTTTTCTTATTATATTTTCATGAATTATATTTTTCTCCACATTTTTTATTAAGATGACAAAAAAAAAGAGGTTAAAAAAAATAAATTACTAATATAATATTTTTTTAATTTTTAGTTTTATTAATTTTTAATTTGACTTATATTGTTTTTTTATGGTTTTTTTTCCTCTATTTTTAAATTCCAATTTCATTAATTATAGTTTTTTTCCTAGTTAATTTATAATTTGACCTTTTTTCAATAACTTTTTATAATTTTCTTTAGGGGATGCAACAACTATACAATAATATATAGTTACTAATTTTTAGGATGAGTATTTATTTCCTAACTTTATTGAATTTGTGTTATTTAGGCATAGTTTTTATAATTAGTGTGTCCAAGTATATAAAAAATTCAAGAAATTGACCTTGTTACAAGAAATTGAATTCGAGAATTCAAGAATTGATCTTCTTGAATGATCCACACTTAAACACGAACGCAAAAAAATTAAAGATATAACCTTAAATACACAAATGCAACATAAATAACACTTCATTTCATTAATATCAAATACTGAAATATGTTTACAAACAGAATGGAAATAAGACTAGCTCAAGCGATGGTAGCTTATCTCTGAGAAGAGATGTGACAGCTACATGCCTCTGAACTGTGTTATGATGAGGCTCATAGGCCTAGAAAATATGAAAAACCCTTAGCATCCAAAAAACTAATCGTAGGAGATGAAACGCCAAACTATGGGCCCAGTTTGGGTAAATCGGTACATCAACTTTCCAGGGTCGTAACTTTGGTATACTTGGGTAAATCGGTACATCAACTTTCCAGGGTCGTAACCTCGTCAGAAAGATCTATCCTAGGACTACAAATTTTGAGTGTCCAATAATGATCAAACCCCCCTGTTGGCCCCGATTTTCCCAAAAAACATCGTTTAGAGCCTCAAAACGACTTCAGAAGTTCAAGACTCGAAAAACTACCAGAAATAGTAAATTGTGCTACAGTTAAGGAAACTAAAACACTTAAAGAGACAGTGGTGGGGGTCCAAGTGGAATAGGCGGGTGGCCACCAACATCCACCTGGATTAGTTCTTTCCCTTAGGAAGTAATGGTCCCCATTGCGTTGAGTGCCTCCATGAAATAGGAAAGCCTCTATTGAACTTGGTCCGTGGTGAGCCACTTGCCTTGGTGTAGGAGTTCGCCAACTTTGACAATTCGATGTAGTTGGATCTTCTGTTGGCGATTGTTCTTGACCTGTGTGTCCATAATCCGATCAATTGTGTCTTGTTCCATGCAGTCTGGGTTTAAGTCTATTCGTGTGAGTTGTTTTGCAACGTCTGATGTGTCCAGTAATGGTGGGAAGTATGGTCAAAGGCGGTCCACATTTAACACTGGGTCCATGCCATTGAAGGGGGAATGTTGATCTCAAAAGCATTGTCTCCCACAACCATGGTAATAATGTAAGGACCATATCAGGGTGCTATGAGCTTCCGATGGGCTCTGGTAAGGCGTTCTTTCTACAAATGCAATCAAACTTTGTCGCCCATCTGAAACTTGTGTGGCACCCAATGTTGGTCATGTAGTCACTTGGCATTTGACTTCTCCAAGACGTCGTGAACTTGATGGTGGATTTGTTGGATGCATTCAATAAATCTGGTCATTTTATCAACCTCAGATAATACATGTGTGGATTATGTCCATGCAGTTGCATGAGGCATGGAAACATCAATCAAACACAATGGTTGAAATCCTAGACCCACTTGAAAGGGACTGCAACCAGTCGAGCTATGGAGAGCTCTATTATAATTGTGTTGCACATAAGGAAGACTCTCATCCCAAGTTCGTGGATGCTTGGAGTTGTACGTGCAAAGTATGTGCAATATCATCCTATTGATGACTTCCGTCTAGACATCAGTCTGGGGATGGAAGGCAATCGACTTGGTCAGGTTGGTGTCCAATAGTTTCCATAGGCTTGACCAGAATGTTTTAAGGAACCTGCTATCCCGATCTGATATAATGGTCTATGAGATCCCAAAATATACCCATACTCGTTCAAAGAAGAGTTTGGTAGTTTCCACTGCTCTAATACTCTTCTTGCAGGCCACCAATATATCCATCTTAGAAAATCTATCCACGACCACAAATACACAGTCATTACCATGCTTGGTAGAAGGGAGGCCAAACATATAGTCCATGAAGATGGATTCCCACGATTGGCTGGGAATAAGCAAAGGAGTGTACAAGCCTTGCTTCTTGAGGGTTGGCTTGGCGATGGCACAGGCACTGTAGAATTTGATATATTTCCAAACATCTAGTGGGAGTTTGGGGCAATAAAATTACTTTTGTAGTATAGCCACAATTTTATCCACACCAAAGTGTCCTGCGACCTAACTGTAGTTCACCTCCCAAATCATCTTGGCACACTCGCTTGAAGGAACATAAAGGTGGCCTAGGTAGCACAATAATCCGTCATGGAGGTGGAAATCAAGAGCTTTCTTTCAATCTACTAACATATGGTATATGGAGGCGAACTCTGGATCATTTTTGTATAGTTGCAGCCATCCAGAGGTCTCGTGGCCACAAGAGTTGAGAACAATAATCAGTGCTGCAACTGGGGGTCGACTGAGGCAGTCTGCAACATTATTGGTGTTGCCCTTTTTGTATTTAATATTCTAGTGGAATTGTTGCAGATATGTAGACCACTTCTAATGGCGATCATTTTGTAACTTCCCTTGTGTTCATATAAAATAAAGTGGTCGGTGATTGATGTGGATGACCGTCTCCTTCCCTAGAATGTAATGCTTCCATTGCTGACAAGCCTACACGATGGAATACATTTCTCTATCATAAGTGGGGTACTAATGAAATTTATCGAAAAGTGTCTCACTATGATAGACCACTGGATGCCCATGTTGGGTGAGGACTACACCAATAACATAGTTTGAGGTGCTTGTCTCGATTTCAAATGGTTGTTGCTGGTCTAGTAGTGTGAGTACCGATGCAGAGTAGAGTTGGTGCTCCAACTCAATGAACGCCTTGTGTTGGGACTCGGACCAGGAAAAATTTTCTTTGACCCCGCTCTTAGTAATCTGACTCAAAGGCCAAGTGATATGGGAGAATCCCAACACGGACCTCCGATAAAAAATTTCAAGACCCAAAAAGATGCGAAGCTCCGTTAGAGTGGTCACGACTGGCCAATCCCAAATGACTTGGATCTTAGTCGAATTCACATGCACACCACACTCATCTATGATGTAACCCAAATATTGGACATGGCTCATGCCAAAGGTGCATTTCTCCAAGTTGGCACATAGTCTGTGTTGCCGAAGGGTTTGAAGGACCTGCTAAATGTGTTGCAAGTGTTCTTCCTAACTCTTATTGAAGATGAGGATGTCGTCCAGATAAGAAACCACGAATGAGTTGGTGAAGGGTCGTAAGATGTCATCTATTAGCCTCATAAAAGTAGGAGGGCCATTTTTCAACCCGAATAGCATAACCAACCATTCAAAAAGGCCTTCCTTGGATTTGAAGGTGGTCTTCCATATATTTGTGGGCTTTATTGGAACCTGGTGATAGCAAGACTTTAGATCGATCTTGTTGAAATACTTATCCCCCTTGAGTTGGTCCAGAAGGTCATTAATCCATGGGATTGGATACTTGTTCTTGACAGTGATTTTTTTTAGTGTCCGATAATCAATGCAGAGCCTCCAAGTCCCATCCTTATTCTGTGCAAATACAATTGGGCTCCCACAAGGTGAGGAACTTAGTCGGATGTGCCCTTTTTGCAGCAACTCCTGGATTTTCCACTTGATCTCTTCATTTTCCATAATGGAGTGGCGATATATCAGCCAATTGGATAGAGGTTCTCTAGGAGTTAGATCGATCGAATGTGTGACCTAACAGTGCAAGGGTACCCGTATCGGTGAGGAGAAGATATCCTTGTATTCTTCCTCGACCGTATCCACCCACTTCTGCTACGTGGAGGAACCCTTCCCAGGGGCCATGGATGTGGCTATGACCTTCGCCTTACTTTGAGAGTGAATAAGAAAGAAAACAAATTTCCCAGTATGGGAGATGATCTTACTGCATTGCTTAGTAGATATCAAAGAGATGGCAGTAGGTGGGGTTACCTCTGGTATCCTATATAACTTACTACGCAAATAAATAATAATAGAGCGGAGTCTAGAATCATATAGATCATGTCGGTTCCACAAGTATGGTTGTCCTAATAATACATCACAAACTTCAACAGGAGCAACATCACACAATACCTCATCCATGAAGGGATTGATGTTGTATGGAAGGCATCACTGTTGGTTGACGCAAAGATCTCGTCCTTGGTGAAGCTACATGATGGTGTACGATTGCAGATGTGTTGTAGTCGGTAGGCCTAGCCACTTTATGACCTTTGCTAGAATAAGGTTCTTTTTGCTCCTGTTGTCGATAATGAACTACAACGGAGAACCCTTCAACCACACATGTGAGTGGAATATGCGTTCCTCCTCCTCTGGATCTTTAGGCTCAATATTCTAGATCTTGGTGGTGGCCACAATGGCACTGGGCTCTGCATCAATGATCTTCTTCCATTTATCATTCCCCTTGTCGGGTTCTAACTCAGAGTTGGAACATGTGTCTGACTCGGAAGCCTTCATCTTGACCACCATTGACTACTTGGCCCAAAACTCACTTATGTTGTGAGTGGAGCTCTTATGGAACTCACACCACTTTCTTGTGTCCTTCTTTGTCTTCGCAGTGTTATTCTTTGCTAGCGGCTTCAACGGGTTATCCTGGGTCACCTCGCTTTGGCTTTACTTTTTCCTCTGCGGTTTAGGGGCACCTTTCCCTTGCTTCGGATTGGCAGATCCAAAGTCTCACTTTTTTTTGTTTAAACTTATGCTCAATCTTGATAGCGTATCGGTATGCCATGCCGAGCGAGGAGATGTCTAAAAACTCCATCTCATCCTAGCTGTACATGTGTAGGCAACCACAGTACTTGAGTACCAAATGTTTCTCAAAATCCTTGATACCCAACTTCATGTGAAGGATATGAAAAAGATTGGTAAACTCTGACATGTCTTGGTCCCTTCCTTGCCACAACGTGGTCCACTTTATGTATTTATCCTCATAGCTCCCGACAAGATAATACTGCTCCTTAATGGCATCTCGGAACAAATTCCAAGTGGGTGCGCCCAAAGATAGTGAGGGGTTTACTTTCATCATTCTTCTCACAGTAGGTTTCCCACCAATCCTTAATGTGGGGGGCAACTTTGAGAAGTGCAAAAGTAATATTTTCCTGGTTGGAAAAATCATGAACAAAAAAATACCCTTCTAGCAGATTTAACCATTTATCTACGATGTCTGCACCTATCTGAACCTCAAATATGGGGATGTCAAAGTTAACTTGTACCGTAAAGGGCATGGCACTTTTAAGGCAGCTGTTGGAAGGAGAATCATCACCCTTAGGTAGCCACTGAAATATCTGGGAAAAGTTTTCTATCATCGTGTTCCTCTATCGCTCGAGGGCTTCTTCGAGCAAGATTTTGAAAGGATCTCGTACTCCCTCGTCTTTCTTCTCTTCTGCCATGGGAGGCCATCAGGATTTGTGAGGCTGGTCTTGCAAAGATTCAACCAGTTCAAGCCCTAACTCCTTATATCTCGACCTTGTTGGGGGCATGCAAATAAAAATAGACAAAGAGCAGACCACTCTGATACCACTAACCCAAACTTAAACATGAATGCAACAAATTACATATATAACAGTAAATACAGAGATGCAGAAAAATAACACTTCATTTCATTAATATCAAATACTGAAATATGCTTACAAATAGAATGGAGATAATACTAGCTCAGGCCATAATTTTCCCAAAAAAATGTCGTTTAGGGCCTCAAAACGGCTCCCGAAGTTCAGGACCCAAAAAACTACCAAAAATAGTAAATTGTGCTACAATTAAGGAAACTGCAAAAATGAAAGAGACAATGGCAGGGGTCCATGTGGAATATGCGAGGGGCCACCAGCATCCATCTAGATCCTTGAATTAAGAATTCAAGTTTTTTTTTGTGATTAATGTTTGGGTGTATCTATTTTTGTAGGTCAAAGGAGGATTTGAAACTCCAATGCAATGCACTGGAGCTCTTCATTTCGTTTTATGGGATTCAAATTCTATGATGCAGAGGTTCGGGTATGGGATCCAAACTAATTCTACAAATGTGGGATATTACTAGGATCCCGCTTTGAATTTCCATATTTTGCTTCAAGTCGCTGCAAAACAAGAGATTGCTCGACATTTATTGAGAGACTAGTCTTCAATTTCTCATATATTTAAATTGCTTTTTTTTTTAAAGTTGCTTTACCTTATTTCCTCAAACCAAACACAAAAGATTGGTCTCGGTTACCATTCAAAAATTTAATGTGTGAATTTCGTTAAAGTTGTTTAATTTACTACAACTTTATTCTTGGTTTTATTCAAAATGAATGTGTCAAATTCAGCCAATTTAATACTAAATCACAAATCATAGACGCGTGTATAATATTTGGAAAATATTTGAAAATGGGTTTTATTTATTTTAATATTTAATTTATTTTTAATGAATTCTTTAGTTTTAACGAAATGAAATATTTTAGGAACTAAGTATTTTGATTGTAAACTAAGTGTTTTAATATCGATCTATAGTTACTAGTAATTTAATTTATATAAATGTGTTAGTTATAATCCATTTGTTATATTAATAGTAAAACAAGTGTTATTATGTATTATTCACAAATATTAATTAACTCGTCTTTACAATTTGATTTTAAAATTAATTTAATACTAAATAAAAAATTATAAATCATGCCAACTCCATTTTTCCCTGCAAAAGAAAGCAATCATGTTTAAAGAAGGAAGCCATTTGAGAGATACCAATAAAAGTTTTGTTCCATATTCCCCTACCTTGACTGCCACAAACACAATTGCATTCAACTCTATATCAATCATGTACAATGCTCATAAACTTTGTAGGAGAAAAAAATGTTGTGCAAATAAGTTTCTTGGAATTGACATTTGATTTACTTGAAACTAAGTTTCTCCATATCAATTTGAAAAAAACACTGGCAAAGAAATAAAGTTTCATTACCGCCAATGATGTAAAGTGCTCACCAAAAATCACCATTTTAGCACAACATTTTCACTCTCATTTCTATTTTTTAATGAAAGCTTTAATTGATCAGCTCACAACTTTTCAACAATTCATACTCTAATTAGCTATATTTAAACTAGCGGCAGGTACTAGATACTACATAGCACTTGTTTATCTCAATTCCACTAATAAATTCATTTTTCTACCCTTCTTCTTCATTTTTCTTTTCATATGTATATATTATTAGAATTTTGAATGTGTTGCGCTTTGAAAGTTAAAACTAAGAAATATAATTAATATTTTTGGGATTTTGTTATCCCATTTATTTAAGTTTGATTTTTTTTAATACTGACAATTATAGTGTCAACAAAATATTTGTAATAAACAGGTTTAAAATGCTAACAATAGGAGTGTTAGCATTACTAAAGTTTTGAAAATTAAAACAATGTGCTGACAATGAGAGTGTTATCATGTGTTTGAAAAGAAAAAAAGGAAAATGAGTTGTCAATGGAAGTAGCAGTGCATTTCTATAAAAATGGTCAGTTAAAACTCTACTTTTTCCTGTGCAACATAGTAATTTCAGGCACCCTTTCCAAATAAATGAGAACGTATTTTTCAAAACTGAAAGAGGTTTTTGTTCACAATGAACCCATTTAGAAAACAACTATCACATTTCTAGATTTTTGAAGGGATCACTGGACCCTATTTTTCAGGATTTCGTGAGGAAAAAGCTTATGAACAGTTGTTGACTTGGATGCCACCTCACCAAATTCGACTTTCTGATCCTTATCTCCACCCATGACCCCAATAACAACATGATATTTAGATGGAGATAAGTTTGGAAAGTTTCATATGCATGTACCTAAGATATTTATAATTTTATTATTAGATTACTGTAATTATTTTGAGCTACAAACCTGTTTCAGTTGTTGTATTGTTTATATAAGAGAAGTCTGCAGAAGAAGAAAGGGTTGGTGTTTATTTGAGATTTAGCATCCTTGTGTATTTTGAGTAGATCATTAATAAAAACAACCTTTATGAGCATTTTCAGAAATTCTTGTGTTGTATATCCCTGTCTGTTTTTGCTTTGTTTTATATTTCTTCATGTCTGATAAAAATAATATGAGATTGGGATTCATATTTTATGCTCATTTTTTCTTTATTTCTCAGGCATTAATAATTGTTATTCACTTAACCCTTACACTAATTTCCTTCATCTTCCTCTAAATCACTTAACTGTCAAAGGATTTACTATTACTCTTCTTTTGTGTTTTTCTCATCAAAACTGTGTTTGTATAACACCTGATTGGGTTAGAATCCATGCCTAATGGTGGAACTTTCACATAGCCCAACCAAATTTCAATCACTTTCGATAAATCTAGCCATAAGACTCAATTGCAAACCTTCTGCTACAATGACCTTGAGTAATTGAGTTTTTAGGGAGAGATCCCTCTCCAGGTTGAAGGGCCAGCGTTCAACCTCAAAGAGGTTTGAGGTTACCTTAGAGGATTTCCCGCAGTCAGGTTTCCTCTAAGAGATAACATTTTTTCACCTCCGTTGGGGAGTGAAAGGCATATTTTTCCCAAACGATTTTATTGTTTAAGATCATATCTCTGAGGGAAAAGATAGATTTGTATATTAGTTTTGGCTACAAGGTGTTTTCTTTGGCGATTCCAATTTCAAGAATCCAGTGTTAGAAGCTTCCATGGCGACTCCATTTTCAGAAGGATTCATAGCTCAAATAATTCAATGGTTATTTCACTAGGCCAATGAAGAACTCAGACACTGCTGCTATTTTTTTGAGGTATGCAAGTTTAGATTTTACAATTGTTCCTAGTTTTCCTAATCATCTACCCAAAGATGAATATTTTCTTAGAAATGAACCAAAATTTAGTGGTGATGATTTGAGCCCGACTTTGAAACATATTGCAAATTTTCGTGACTGTACTGATCTCCTTAAAGTCAAGTGTGAAGATGTATACATGAGAATATTCTATGAAGTCCATAACATCCATAACAAGATTTTGGGTTATCTTCTTGGGAACATGGATGGAGGATTTTCTATTTGTAGTAGATCATGTTTCCATTCAAGGTTTTACAGAATGGAATGATGAGTACACTGATGGTGAAGTGGATAAAAAAAATTCTTCATTTTTGTCCTCTTATTTAAAGCCATGCAAATGTAGCTCAAAAGAAAAGATTCATTTCTTAGAAGAGTATTCCAAGGAAATTCAGATAGAGCTTGTAATATTAAAGGATCAAAAAATTATTCCATATAAAGATCATTCTTTTGGAATTTACTCTCAACAACAACGAAAATTCATATTGCTTCAAAAGTTCAACCGTGATAATCAAATTATAAGATACATTGAAGATCAAGAAAGATATGGCATCTATGAATTTAATGATCATGTATCCATTTATATTCAAGATTTTTTAGGTCAAATTTTCAACCATGATTTCACTGTGAAGATCAAGTTTATTCTGAGCTATCATTGTATTGTAAAGTTTTTATTTTAATCAACTATAATCAAGGAGCCTGGTTTTCAAAATAGATTTTAGATTGGTTGCATTGGAAGTTTCATATAACTTGAAGAAATATAAATTTAGTTGGTTAGAATAGGAACAATGTACATAAATAAGCTCATAAGACAGAACATCCTTTCATTTTGGCATTTCAAATTTTAGTTTTTAGCAATTGGTGTTCAGGTTGAAACCAGAGTTCGAGTGTGGATTCGATTGTAATAAATAATTTTCAGCTTTCACATTGAATTCCATTTTTTAGTTGGTTAGGTTCAGTTTCAATTGATGATTGGACTAAGTTAGAGAGAAGTTCACAGAGTACAATAAAGGTTTCAGGTAAGAAGCTGGAAATAACCCAATGGATTAGGTCTATGGTTTATAGGCTTCTCGCTGACATCCATGATCATCCTCATGAAGCCAACTATTATCACATTTCTTTAAGTTGGAATTTTTTTAACACTGACAATTACAGTGTTAGCGAAATATTTGTAATAAACGGGTTTAAAACGCTAACAACGAGAGTGTCAGCGTTTTTGAAGTTTTGAAAACTTAAAAAATGCACTCACAAAGGGAGTGTCAACGTTATTGCGTGTTTGAAAATAAAAAAGGAAAATGCACTAAAAACCGGAGTAACAACGCATTTCCGTAAAAATGGTCACTTAAAACATGTTTTTTTCCTATACAACACAATAATTTTGGGCACGCTTTCCAAACAAATGAGAACGAAATTTTCAAAATCGAAAGAGGTTTTTATCTACAACAGACCCATTTAAAAAAACTTCTCTATGTTTTCTAACATCTATCACGGCTTTGGATTTTAGATGGGATCATTGGAGCCTATTTTTCAAGAGTTCGTGAGGAAAAAACTCATGGAAAATTATTAATTTGGATGCCACCTCATCAAATTCGACTTGCTAATCATTGTCTGCAACCATGAATCCAGCAAAAACATGATCTTTAGATGTAGATAGGTTTGGAAAGTTTCATATTCATGTACCTAAAAGATTTATACATTTATTATTGGATTACTGTAATTAGTTTTTAGCTACAAACTTGTTTCAATTATTTTATTGTTTATATAAGAAATGATTGTAGAAGGAGAAAGGGTTGGTGTTTATTTGAGATTTAGCATCCTTGTGTATTTTGTGCAGATCATTAATGAAAACAGTCTTTACAAGCATTTGCATAAATTCCTGTGTTGTCATGTAGGAAACAATAAATATCTATGGCCAAAATGATTATGCGCGGGCTTGTAGTTAGATTGCTAGAGGAATGTGTTGCAGGCTTATCAAGATCTCTAACAAAAATGATGATGTGTAATAGTGTGGATAGATCGCTGGAAGTGTTCTAGGCGACTGCATTAATCTCTCGCAAATGTGTTAGAAGTACTGGGCGGATGTCACATTTGTTCTAATGGGTGTGCTTTACGCGTTGCATGTGTAATGTTGGATTTAAATGATACACATAAGGCTATACATAACAATAAAGAGTCAGTATGGAGGTGTTTAGTGCTATTTTCATGAGGGGATTCCTAAGATGGTGACATGTTAGTGCTATTTTCACGATCAGATTACATGATTGGCGAACATTAAAATTAGAGGGAGAATTATTTACTCAGGCGCTTGGGATTTAAGCTTCTGTGTCATTTTTTCTTTTTTCAAATGTATTCGGCGTTGAATAAAAATAAATGTGGAGTAAATTTTACATGTAAATGCTTAAGTTAGTTATCATAAATTTATGACTTGTTGAAATATAGGTTTAATGTAGAGAAAGCCAATGAAATGTAATTATTTAAGTTATTTATCATAATTTTATTTATTTATTAAATTATATGTTTAATGTAGAAGAAGTCAAAGGTCATTACCCAAATTAAAAAAATTCCCTTTTTTATAATTTGGGTAATGACCTTTGACTTCACTTTTCTAGACCTTTGTTGAATAACTGTAATTTTTTTTAATTATTTATTTATTTTTAAGTAAATGGAAAAAAATCAACATAAAAGTTAGTTGTTATTCATCCCAATTCCATTAATAAATCATTTTATGTGAAACTATTTTTCATTGTTTTTGTATTTTATATGTATATTTTGCAAATTTGATATTCTTGTGAAACTATTTTTCATTGTTTTTATATTTTATATGTATATTTTGCAAATTTGTTATTCTTCCCAATCCCATTGATAAATATTTTTTTGAATCCTTCTTCTTTATAGTTCTTTTCTTTTTTTATGCATATATTAGAATTTTGTATGGGTTTAAAATTAAGAAATATAATTAAAAATTTTGTGATTTGGAAATTATAATTAAGAAATATAATAAATATTTTTGTGATTTTGTTATCACAATTATTTAAGTTTGACAAATTTTAATGTTGTCAATAAAATATTTGTAATAAACATGTTTAAAACGTTGACAACGGGAGTCTCAGCAGTGCTGAAGTTTTGAAAATTTTAAAAATGCATTGACAACGAGAGTGTCAGTGTTATCATGCGTTTGAAAATAAAAAAAGGAAAATGTGCTGACAATGGGAGTAGCAACAGATTTCTATAAAAATGGTCAGTTAAAACTCTGTTTTTTCTTGTACAACACAATAATTTTGAGCACACTTTCCAAACAAATGAGAACAATTTTTTCAAAATCAAAAGAATGTTTTGTCCGAAGCAGGCCCATTTAAAGAAACCTCTCTCAGTTCTCTAACATCTATCATGGTTTTGGATTTTTGAATGGATCGCTGGACCCTATTTTTTAGGATTTTGTGAGGAAAAATCTCATGGACAGTTGTTGACTTGGATGCCATTTCACCAAATTCGACTTGTTGATCCTTATCTCTAGCCATCACTCGAGCAACAACATGATCTTTAGATGCAGATAGGTTTGGAAAGTTTCATATGCATGTACTTAAGATATGTATAGTTCTATTATTGGATTAGTGTAATTATATTTGAGCTACAAATCTGTTTCAGTTATTGTATTGTTTTTATAAGGAAAGACTAAAGAAGAAGAAAGAATTGGTGTTTATTTGAGATTTTACATCCTTGTGTATTTTGAGAAAATAATTAATGAAAACAATCTTTATGAGCATTTGCTTAAATTCCCGTGTTGTATTTCTTTGTCTTTTTTGCTTTGTTTTATATTTTCTCATGTCTGATAAAAAGAATATGATGCAATTTTTTCTTTATATTTTAGGGATTAATAATTGTTGTTCACTTAACCATTGCACTAATTTCCTTCATTTTCCTCTAAATCACCTAAGTGTCAAAGGAATTATTGCTACCCTTCTTTTGTGTTTTACTCAACGAAACGATGTTTGTATATGACCTAATTGGTTTAGACTCCATGCCGAATAGTGGAACTTTCACATAGCCCAACCAAATTTCAATCATTTTCGATAAATCTGGCAATAGGACTCAATTGTAAACCTTCTACTATAGTGCCCTTGAGTAGTTGAGTTTTTAGGGAGAGATCCCTCTCCAGACTGAAGGGTCAGATTTCAACCTCAAAGAGGTTTGAGGTTACCTTAGATGTTTTCCTACAGCCAGATTTTTTTAAGAGATAACATTTTCGCGCCTCTGCTGGGGAGAAAAAGTCATATTTTCCCTAAACGATTTTATTATTTAAGATCAGATCTATGAGGGAAAAGAGAGATTTGTATATTAGTTTTGGCTACAAGGTGTTTTCTCTGGCAACTCCAGTTTGAAGAATATAGAGTTAGAATCTTCCATGGTGACTCCATTGTCAGAAGGATTCATAGCTCAATGATTCAATGGTTATTTCACTAGGCCAATGAAGAATCAGACATTGCCACTGTTGTTTCAAGGTATGCAAGTTTAGATTTTACAGTTATTCCTGGTTTTCCTAATCGTCTACCCAAAGATGAATATTTTCTCATAAATGGACCAAAATTTAGTGGTGATGATTTGAGCATGACTTTGAAACATACCAAAAATTTTCGTGACTTTACTAATCTTCTTAAAGTCAAGTGTGAAGATGTATACATGAGATTATTTTATGATTCATTCCAAGGGAAGTGCAAAAATTGGATTGAATGTTTTTCTGCGAAGTCCATAACCTCCATAACAAGATTTCGGGTTACCTTCTTGGAAACATGGATGGAGAAAAAAGAATTTGTAGTAGATCATGTTTTTGTTCAAGGTTTTTGGAGAATGGAATGATGGGTATACTGATGGTGAAGTGGATATTTTTTTTTTTTCATTTTTGTCCTCTTATTTAAGGTCATGCAAATGTTTCTCAGAAGAAAAGATTCATTTCTTAGAAGAGTATTCTAAGGAAATTCAAATGGAGCTTGTAATCTTAGAGGATTGGTAAATTTTTCCATATCATGATCATTTTTTTGGAATTTCTTCTCAACAACAACGAAAAGACATATTGCTTCCCTCTGTTATTTAGAGTGGGGAATTTTTTATTTTATATTATGAATTTGAAATAGAAAAAATGCGTAAAAAGTTCAACTATGATAATAAAATTACATAGTACATTGAAGGTCAAGAAAGATATGACCTCTATGACTTTGATGATCCTATAGTCATTTATATTGAAGAGCTTTTTAATTCAAATTTGCAACAATGGTTTCACTGTGAAGATCAAATTTATTATGAGTTATCATTATATTGTCAAGTTTTAATTTTAACCAACTATAATCAAGGAGTCTGGTTTTCAAAACAAATGTTAGATTGGTTGCATTGGAAGTTTCAGATAACTTGAATAAAGATAAAGTCACCGCGTTAGAATAGGAACAATGTACATAACTAAGCTCACAAGATGGAGCATTCTTTCATTATGGAATTTCAGTTTTTAGTTTTTAGAAATTGGTGTTTAGGTGTAAACCAGAGTTTGAGTGTGGATTCGATCGTAATAAAAAAATTTCATCTCTCACATTGCAGTATAGTTTTCAGTTGGTTAGCTTCAGTTTTAGTTGATGATTGAACTTAGAGAGAAGTGCACAAAGTATGATCCAGATTTAAACAGAAACACAACAAATTACAATTATAACCATAAATATAGATATGCAACAAAAATAACACTTCATTTCATTAATATCAAATATTGAAGTATGCTTACAGACATAATGGAAATAAGACTAGCTCGGGCAATGGTAGCTTATCTCTGAGAAGAGATGTGGTGGCTACATGCCTCTGAACTGAGTTACAATGAAGCTCAAGGGCCTTTTTATTATTGAACAATAAGAGAAACCCTAAACAACCAAAACCTTAACCCAAGGAGATGTAACATCAAGAGTTTATGGGCCCTGTTAGGGTTAGTTGGGTAGCCAACTTCCCGGGGTCGTAACTTGATCATATTATCCTAGTTTGACAAGTATGTTACCTTGTTGGAAATATATCTCCAAGGACTACAAATTATGACTTGATTGCTTCAATCAACAAAGCAATTTTGCCAAAAAATCGTCGTTTAGGGCCTCAAAACAACTTCGGATGTTCAGGACCCGAAAAACTGCCAAAAATAGTAAATTGTGCTACAAATAAGGAAAATGAAAAATTGAAAGAGACAATGGTGGGGGTCCAAGGGGGATAGGTAGGTGACCACCAATATCCACCTGGATCATTCCTCCCCCCTTAGAATCAATGGTCCCCATTGCGTTGAGTTGCTCCATGAGATGAGGAAACTTTTGCTGGTGTGACTTGTTCTGCAATGTCTTACGTTTCCAGTAATGGTGGGAAGCATGGTCGAAGGCAGTCCACATTGAAGACTGGGTGCAAGACAAGGAATGGGGGAATGTTGCACTCCAAAGCATTGTCTCCCACATCCTTGGTAATAGGTAAGGAGCATATTAGAGTGGTTTGAGCTTGCGATGGTCTCTGGTAAGGCATTCTTTCTACAAATGCAACCAAACTTTGTCGCCCACCTGAAACTTGTGAGACGCCTGATGTTGATCATGTCACTGCTTGTACTTGGCATTTTCCACAATGGAGTGGTGATAGATCGACCTGTTCGGTAGAGGTGCTTCGGGAGTCAAATCAAACAAATGCTCGACCTGACAATGCAATTATACTCATGTAGGTGAGGAGAATATGTCCCTGTATTCTTTCATGACCGTATTCACCTGCTTCTACTGCGTGGAGGAACCCTTCCTAGGGGCCATGGATGTGGCTACGATCTTCCCCTTACTTTGAGAGCGAACCAGAAAGAAAATAAATTTCCTAGTCTGGGAGATGATCTTGCTGCATTTCTTAGCAGAGATCAAATAGGTGACTGTAGGTTGGGCTACCTCCGGTATCCTGTATTACATATTACCCAAAGAAATAAGCATAGAGCAAGGTCTAGCCTCATATATAACATGTTGCTTCCACAAGTATGGTTGTCCTAATAATAAATCACAAACGTTGAGAGGAGCAACATCACACAATACCTCCTTTGTGAAGGGATTGATGATGTAGCAAAGGCGACACTGCTAGCTGACTCAGAGAGCTCATCCTTGGTGAAGGCACCCAACGTTGTATGGTTGTGGTTGTGGTATGGTCAGTAGGCCCAACCGCTTCAAAACCTCTGCTAAAATGAGGTTCTTTTGGCTGCCACTGTCGATAATAAATTGCAGTGGTGAACCCTTCACCCACATTTGTGAGTGGAAAAGACGCTCCCCCTCCTCTGGATCTTCAGGCTCATTCTTCTGGATTTTGGTAGTGGTAACAGTGGCATTGTGCTCCACATCAATAATATGCTTCCCTTTTTCATTCCTCTTGTTGGGTTCTAACTCAGGGTCGGAACATGTTCCTGATTCTGAAGCCTTCAATTCGGCCACCAACGACTTCTTGGCTCGATACTCACTTGCGTTGTAAGTGGGGCTCTTATGGAACAAACACCACTTTCCTATGTCCTTATTTGACTTCGTGGTGGTGTTCTTTCTCGCAGCTTCGATGGGTTGTCATAGGTCACCCCACCTTGGCTCTGTCCTTTGTTCTTCGAATTCCCAGATCCAACGTCTCGCTTATTTTGTTTAAAATTTTGCTCGATCTTGATAGCGTATCGGTACATCGTGCAAAGAAAGGAGATGTCTAGGAACTCCATCTCATCCTTGATGTACCTGTGTAGGCAACCACAGTATTCAAGTACCAAATGTCGCTCTGAATCCTTGATACCCAACTTGATGTGAAGGGTTTGAATAATATTGGTAAACTCCGACACATCTTGGTCCTTTCCCTGCCGCAGCATGGTCCACTTTATGTGTTGATCCTCATAGCTTCCGACAGGGTAGTACTACCCCTTGATGGCATCCCAGAGTGAATTCCAAGTGGGTGCGGTTGAAAGCAGTGAGGCTGTACTTTCATCCTTCTACTCGCAGTAGGTTTCCCACGAGTCCTTGATGTGGGGAGTACCTTTGAGAAGCAAAAAAGTGATCTTTTTCCTGTTGGAAAAATCATGAACAACAAAATATCCTTTTAGCAGATTGAACCATTTATCTATGGCATCCGCATCTATCTTACCCTTAAATATGGGAATGTCAAATTTAACATGTACCTTAAAGGGTGTGCGCTTCCAGAGTAGCTGCTGGAAGTAGATGTGTCGCCCCTGGGTAGCTGCTGAAGGATCTGGTCAAAGTTGTCCATAATCACGTTCCTTTGTCGCTCGAGGGATTCTTCGAGCAAGATTTTGATAGGATCTCCTTCCCCCTTTTCTTCCTTTTCGTCCTCCATGGGAGGCCATCGGGATTTGCGAGGTTGGTCTTACAAAGGTTCGACTCATTCAAGCCCTAACTCCTTATATCTCGACCTTGTTGGGGACATGCAAAGAAAAACAGAGAAAGAGTAGACTGCTCTGATATCACTGATCCAGATTTAAACAGGAATGCAACAAATTACATATATAAACATAAATATAGAGATGCAGTAGAAATAACACTTCTTTTCATTAATATCAAATACTGAAGTATGCTTACAAATAGAATGGAAATAAGAATAGCTCCGGCAATGGTAGCTTATCTCTGAGAAGAGATGTGGTGGATACATGCCTCTGAACTAAGTTACAATGAGGCTCAAGAGCCTTTTTATTATTGAACAGTAAGAAAAAACCCTAAACAACCAAAACCCTAACCCGAGGAGATGTAGCACCAAGAGTTTATGGGCCCCGTTGGGGTTAGTTGGGCAGCGAACTTCCTGGGGTTGTAAATTAATCATATAATTTTCGTTTGACACTTATGATACCTCGTTGGAAAGATATCTCTGATGACTACATTCGTTGACATGATTTCCTTCATCAGAACTAAAGCTATTTTGCCAAAAAAAACGTTGTTTAGGGCCTCAAAATGGCTCTGGAAGTTCAGGACCCAAAAAACTGCCAAAAATAGTAAATTGTGCTACAAATAACGAAACTGAAAAACTGAAAGAGACAATGGTGGGGGTCCAAGTGGCATAGGCACATGGCCACCAATATCCAGCTCAATCAGAGTAGGATACAAGTTTCAGGTAAGAATTTGGAAATAACCCAATGGATCAGGCCTCTGGTCTATGGGATTGTTGCTGCCATCCATGATCGACAACATCCCCGTGAAGCTATCTATTATCACATTTCTTTAAGTTTGAATTTTTTCAATGCTAACAATTACAATGTCAGTGAAATATTTGTAATAAACATGTTTAAAATGTTAGCAACGGGAATGTCAACATTACTGAAGTTTTGAAAATTTTAAAATGCATTGATAGTGGAATGTCAGCATTAACGTGTTTTTGAAAAAAAAAAAAAAAGGAAAATGCATTGACAATGAGAGAAACAACACATTTACGTAAAAATGGTCAGTTAAAACTCTGTTTTTCCTATAAAACACAGTAATTTCGGGCACCCTTTCCAAACAAATGAGAACGATTTTTTAAAAATTGAATGAGGTTTTTGTTCACAATAGATCCATTTAAGAAAAACTTTCTTGTTTTTCTAAAATTTATCACACTTTTGGATTTTCGAAGGGATCACTAGAACCTATTTATTAGGATTTCATGACGAAAAAGCTCATGGACAATTGTTGACTTGGATGCCACCTCACCAATTTCGACTTGTTGATTCTTTTATCCATCCAATACTCCAAAAATAGCATGATCTTTAGATGTATATAGGTTTTGAAAGTTTCATATGCATGTACCTAAGAGATTTATACTTCTATTATTGGATTATTGCAATTATTTTTGAGCTACAAACATATTTTAGTTATTGTATTTTTTATATAATAAAAGACTGCAGAAGAAGAAAAGGTTGGTGTTTATTTGAGATTTAGTATACTTGTGTATTTTGAGTAGATCATTAATGAAAACAGTCTTTATGAACATTTTCAGAAATTCTTGTGTTGTAATTCCTTGTTTGTTTTTATTTGTTTTATATTTCCTCATGTCTCATAAAGAAAGTATGAGATTGGGATTCATATTTTATGCTTCTTTTTCTTTATTTCTCAGGCATGAATTGTTGTTCACTTAACCCTTACACTAATTTCCTTCATCTTCGTCTACATCACTTAAGTGTTAAAGGAATTACAGCTACCCTACTTTTGTGTTTCTCATCGAAATTGTGTTTGTATAAGACCTCATTGGGTTAGAATCCATGCCCAATGGTGGAACTTTCACATAGTCTAACCAAATTTCAATCATTTTTTGATAAATTTGGCCATAGCAATCAATTGTAAACCTTCTAATACATTGCCCTTGAGTATTTGAGTTTTTAGGGAAAGATCCCTCTCCAGGTTGAAGGGAAAGCTTTCATCCTCAAAGAGGTTTGAGGTTACCTTAGAGGTTTTCCCACAACTGGGTTTCCTCTAAGAGATGACAAATTTTAAAATTAAAATTAAGAAACATAATTAATATTTTTTTTATAAAAGTTAAGGGTGAAAGTTTTGGATCCATTACAATTTGAATCAAGTAAGAGGAAGACATTAGTAGCACTTTTACTACTATTTTGAATACATGGGAATCACACATGATAAAAAACCATTTTATCAAGCACTCAATGATGACCACTGCCCACTGAGTAGATGATGATCAAGTGCATCTTGGATAGACGATGATTGAGTGCATTGTTAAGGCACTCCTATATGTTAAGTCACCAGTTAAATTCCCATTTCCTTATTCAGGTGTTATTCTTGGACATCACCATGATGTAGCCTCACCAATTCGGAACATACAAAAAAAATGGTAAAAAATTATTTATACTTTTGAGATAAATCTTGAATTTTGATTTTCCATGACGGGGTGGGTTCAGTAAGGGGGGTGGGGGCGGAGAGGGGGGGTTGGGGGGTGTTCTCGAGGGTGAGCCTATCTCTCTAACTGACAACATGGACATTAATGGTCAAGCAACGAGGTTTTTCCTCGGCGTGCAAGAGCATGTGATCACTAGATGGCTATTAAATCACAACATGGGGAGGAGGTGGGAAAGTTTAGTTTAGAGTGAGGAAGGTTTGTGAAAGAGAAGGGGGGGAGCCAAAACCCCCACAACAAGCATCTAAGTATTACTATGGTACAAATCATGAAGAGATCAACCTAAAATTTGATGGCCTAATGAGAGGATAATATTAGTGAGGTGAAGAGGCCAGCCCAAGTTAGTGGGTTCTCATTTGGTAGTGTGGACTCATGAATGGTGGTGGAAAGTCAAGGTTGGGCGAAGTCACAAGCGAAATTAGATATTGACATTGGTAGGAGGACGTCATCTCCATCGTCCATTCCTATCTTGGTTTCCCACGTCATGACATCTTCGGTAATATTTCTTTTTCTTGTTAATTATCATGGTATCATGTGTTTTCCATCAGATGGTCTAGAGCTTAGTGAATTGGTATATCCATTAATCCTTTTTTTGTTGTGCTTTGGGCTTGTTATGGTTGGCTTTTGTCTTGGTCTAGTTCATATTTTGGATGTAGGTCTAGTGATATCATTTGGTCTATGGTTTTGTAAGCTAATGTTGGGGAACCTCTTATCGGTGTTTGATGTGTTGACTAATTTTTTTAGAAAAGGTGGTTTTGATCCTAGTGCATCTCTTTTCTTTATTTATTTGTGGCTTTGTTTTAATGCTTTGAGCACTAAAAGTTATAAGTTTGGAGGTGGGTATTACTCTTATGACCCTGATAGATGTGGGTTATTTTCTAGCTTGAGCTAGTGTCATAAGTTTGAATTATGTAGATGGTGTGTTGTTAAACAATGTGTGATTAGTGAAATTGTTACAATTTGGTGCAAACCCCAAACCCCTGGTTGTGGCTTTCTTTATGTTCATTTAAGATGGAACCTCTCTAGCACGTCATGTCACCTAGGCAATGTATGTGTAGTAGGAGGGGTAGCAGCGGAAGGTGTCCCCAGGGCCAAAACATGCCCTGTTTATTTGTGCAGGAATCAATCGATGCTTACTTCAATGATGTTTGTCTTGAGACCCGATGGGAAATCCAGAATTTGGAAACTATGATGGGTGCTGAGAGGTAATTATTTTCCGACTCTCAGATGTTAGAAGAGGTCTCCTACCAAATTCCCAACCCTTGTCACACTAGGAGACAAAGGAAACAATACTTGAACTCAATTGCATTGCACTAACAATTGCAGACTTCGCTCGACATGGTATTAAAAGAGAATTAGGTGGAAATATATAATGTGTTTGCCCCATTAGAAGACATCAAGAGAAAGTTAAGAAATCAATGTTTCCTCATGGACATATTAGATGCAAGGTTGGCCTATATAGAAGGTCATCTTCAATGTGATTCTAAACTTCTTTCTCCCCCTGGCTCAAGTGCAAAGGACCGAGCTCTTGTTTCCTCCTCAGATTCTTAATGGTTTGAGTCTGCTAGAAATTATGGTTTTCTGTTATGTTTTGTACTATAAGGATATAACCAAAATGTCTGTGTTTGTTTTTTGAGTTTCTATGTAATGAATAGGTGGATGAATTCCCTGGTCTTTGTTGAGATAAAGAAAAACCTCCTAAGTAAAATGAAAAATGAACAACACATGGTGGGATAATGTACACTAGTTTTAATGACATTATAAAACAACAAATTTTTTAATTTACAAAAAAAAACTCCAATTTTAATTTATGTCTGCTACCAAAAATATTTTAAAATATTTTGTGAAAGTAAAATTACTACATCCACTTAGTAATCCACCTAGTAATTATGAACAATTAAATTATTATTTTTACAATATTCCAAAATATTCACAATTATACAAATAACTATTACCTCCAAAGAATAGGCAAACTAAATTTAAAATTCTAGGTTGGCTTGAAATTAAAAGACATCGTGGATTGTAATGGGATAGTTGCCAATGTGATTGTGGAGACAAAAACTAAACCTAGAAAGAAACGCCATGGAGAAGGAAGCATTTTGATTGTGATGAGGACGATTATTCACGTGATATTAGACATAAAAATTACACGTAAAAAAGACGCCATGGAGGAGGGAAGCATTTTGATTATGATGTGACAACCGTTTTGTGTGTCGTTGTAGTATGACATTTTAAGTTAATTAGATTAAATTTATTATGTTTTTAAATTTTAGATGTTTTATAAAATTATATGTTATGTTATATGATTTTTCTTTTAGGTTAAAAAAATTGGATTTTTTTTTTTTAATATGGTTAAACTTTTATTTATTTTTAGTATGTTTTTTATTTTCATTATAATAATTTATATGGAGTATTTAATTTATTTTTTAAATTATGTTAATATGATATTTTAAATTAATTAGACTTGATTATCCTATCCATATAAATAAATGTCAATTGAATTAAAACTTAAAACAATAAAAAAGTAATAAAAAATAAAAAATAATAAGAATATTTTTATGCAAATATACAATATTACATGTAACTAATTTAAATAATAATGATTTATAATTATAATTATGATATTATATAATTATCACTATAAAATTTAGTTTTACATTATTTTTTTCTCTTATCTATTAATTCTATTATGCATATTATATTAAATAATTAAATTAAAAAAATTAAAAGCATGTCAAAAAATGCATATATTACCATGGTTTTAAATAAATTAAAAATAAAAATGTTTCTATATATAAATGTGTGAAATTCATAGATATAAATAATATTATCAAAAGTCAACATAATCTATTTTAACTCTAAATCTACTTAGCACCTAGAGGAGTGGAAACATTTTCTTAAGTTTGCACTCATAAAGATGTTTGCATTTTGAGAGATTTGATCCCTTAGGGTGTTTGGTAAATCCAGAGTTAAGATGGATGTATGTTGGT
>APFE031020603.1:0-13880 GCA_000404065.3 Pinus taeda
GATTCATCCACTTGGCTAACTTCGGGGCATGGCTCTGATACCACTTGTAAGGACTCTGGACACCACATATCTCCACAATGTTATGATATTGTCCACTTTGGGCCTAAGCCCTCATGGATTTGCTTTTGGACTTACCCCAAAAGGCCTCATACCAATGGAGATATTTGTCCATCCTTATATACCCATGATCCTCCCCACTTCTAGTCAATGTGGGACTTTTTGGTCGTATACCCAACAATCGAGATACCTGAAAAAGTCGTCGAGGGTCCGAGAATCTCTAAAAAAGCAATGAAACCTTCCTCTGATCTCGTAGTAGATAGGGCATCCAAGAGTGAAGTACACTTCGGTCTCCACTTCTTGTAAATGACATACTTGGCAAATTTTGTCTGCTCTATCCACCTGGTGCTCTGTCTCTACCCAACGTCTATGAGAACCTACTCTGAACTGGCCTAGAGGAATGCAAAAAGCATGCATCCAGTGGTGACACATATATTGGGGTTGAACAATGAGCCTATCTCTCAACACCAAGAAGTGCTCAGTGTAGAAGGCCATCTTTGGGCGCAACCCTCTTGGAGGATTGACCCAGGTGACCTGGATGAACTGCTTGTAGTTTTCCTCCCTGATGATCTTGTTTAGCTCATGTCTTGTAGGTAAAAGGTGACCATGAGCATCTAAGGAATATCAGAAAGGAGGTAGACAATCCAAATGAATTCCCACTCACTCTAAGAGATCTTAAAATCCTATCAACCAACATTTGGCCCAGCCTGAGGAAGTAGAATGGGCAATAGTCTCAGAAGAGCAATATGCCAAGTAAGGATATTGGTACCTACTCTTTATTGAGTCTGCAAAGCCCTGGACACGATGCAAGAATGAAACCAATCTGAAGATTGTCTCAAGCAGAAAGGGTTGAGCTCCAAACTCTGCAAGGATGATGTGTTGTGGTATTGTCAGTTTGCATCTAATGATGCGACAGAGAAAAAGAATATGGAATCTCTTAGCTAAAGCCCAATCTAACTCAAGTAAAGGTGGTCACCAAATCTCTGAATCATATAGAACAGTGGGACAGATCAAGATGTCCATGAAGCTCATCTTGGACAAGATGTCCTGGAAGAGAAGGGCTAAGGATCCATATCCTTTGTTGATTTGAGGCTGAAGCATTGGTCACAAACTGAAGCGAGGACCTAAGAATTACACCCCCAAGTAAGTATACGTGTCGGTGATCTCAATCTCCTCCCCTCTGAATAGGAAGTGAAGATCTAAGGTTTTCTTCACTCAATTGAAGATCATAACCTTGGTTTTACCCAGGTTGACCGTCAACTGTCGATGATCACAAAACAGATCTAAGGCATCCAGCTACCTTTGTAACCCTTCTGGGGATGAGGAGAGGAGGACCACATCATCAACAAAGAGTAGAATAGATATCAGAACCTCGTGAAGAATGCAACCATCAGTGTTCTGGATATGCTCATGTAGAAATGCCTCCAACTTATCAATATAGATCCCAAACAGGGTAGGGGACAGTGGACAACCCTGTTTAACCCCAATAGTGCTTCGGATGAAATCAGACATCCCATGAGCCGCGTGAAGATGACCAAGAATGGACCCATATAGTCACATAATAGTGATCAATAAGGTTGCATACACTGTAGAAATATGCATTATAAAATGGAATAGGTTTTAATTATGCAAGGAATTACTTTTTATAAAAATGTGCTTACATCTCTATCCCACTTTGTAATAGTTGAGTTAGCTCTAATTATTTTATTATTTAAGTATGTTTGAAATTAAGTTATTGCACCATTATTATAATAATAATAATATATAAAAGAAAAAATAGTGATGCATTAACACTAGTTCATTATTTCTCTAATTTAATTTAAAAGAAAACTATTACACCAATACAACACAAGAAAACTATAACATCAATATATAAAAAAATCATCATACAAGAATTAGATAACATTAACCATGTGAAAATCTATTTACATTGTTCATAGAGAAAACAATATATATATTCAACATATAAAGGAAGTAGTTCTTAAAAAACAAACATGAAAAATTAGATATGTGAATATGTTGGCCCAAAGTTGTTATTTTGTGCATGGTCATATCTTTGATGTTGGTTGCATGGATGTTAAAACTATAACATCCTCTTCTTTTCAACAATAATTACATTTTGGATTTCAGGCATCTGTGGTTAATTTCTTTTAAGTTGAATCTCGGAGTACCCACAATAATGATCACACTTGTGAACGTTTCAAATCCCAACATGGATCCATCATCAGGACAATTACTGAATGATGATAGAAGAAGAGCTTAGTGAGAGGAAACTCTTCTTGCTATCTTTATTCTGAAATTTTCGAGTAAAATGGTCTCATTCCATGTATCCCCTCCGCACAGGGATATAATTTTGGATTTCAGGCATCTGTGGTTCATTTCTTTTAAGTTGAATCTCGGAGTACCCACAATAATGATTATACTTATCAATGTTTCAAATCCCAACAGGGATCCATCATCAGGAAAATTACTGAATGATGATAGAAGAAGAGCTTAGTGAGAGGCATCTCTTCTTGCTATCTTTATTCTGAAATTTTCGAGTAAAATGGTCTCTTTCCATGTATCCCCTCCGTACAGGGATATAATTTTGGATTTCAGGCATTTGTGGTTCATTTATTTTAAGTTGAATCTCGGAGTACCCACAGTAATGATCATATTTATCAACATTTCAAATCCCAACAGGGATCCATCATCAGGGCAATTACTGAATGATGATAGAAGAAGAGCTCTCTCACTAAGCTCTTCTTCTATCATCATTCAGTAACTGTGCTGATGACGGATCCTTGTTGGGATTTGAAACGTTGACAAGTATGATCATTACAGTGGGTACTCCGAGGTTCAATTTAAAAGAAATGAACCACAAATGCCTGAAATCCAAAATTATATCCCTGTACCGAGGGGATACATGGAATGAGACCATTTTACTCGAAAATTTCAGAATAAAGATAGCAAGAGAAGCTGCCTCTCACTAAGCTCTTCTTTTATCATCATTCAGTAATTGTCCTGATGATGGATCCCTGTTGGAATTTGAAACGTTGACAGATAATTACATTCTTGTAGAATTTAGACTTTTGTGATCCATATTAATTGTAACAGCATTTTCGGTAAAAATCACATAAAATAAAATCTCGTCGACGCGTTTCGAACCAACCAGTGTGGTTCATCTTCAGGACAATGAGGAATCAGATATAAGAAATGGAATAAATAGATGAAGAGAACAACTAACTAGCCGTTAGAAATAACAGCTAGTTTGACTAAAAAATTGAAATAACTAATTAAGCCTTTGACCCAGAATTAAAAAGAATTTTAATTTAATAATTAATATTAATTTTGGAATTAAGGAAATAAATCAACCAATTTTCAATTATATTAAATAATATTAAGAACATTATTTAATATGTTATAGGATATAATATCAATAAGAATTTTTAAAACCAACAGAAATAATAATAATTAATAATTACAAACTTTTTAATCCAATTTTAAAATTAATAACTAATCTTAATTTTGGAATTAATAAATAATTTTTATTTTAATATCAAGTAATATTCAATTTTTCATAAGAATTTTGACGATAATCAATAATTCATTTTAATTAATTAATTAAAACTATTTTTAACTTAAAAAAAAAATAAATAAATAAATAAATAAATTAGGAAGATAATTGAGAAAACAAGAAAAATCTAGGAAGAAAGAGCAGGGATCCAACACTTGTTAATGCTCCAACCATTGTCTCTATTCAGATTGACGGGCCTTTGTTCGATCTCTAAGGCCTCTCTGAATTTTCGATGATGAAAGTGGTCAATCCTAGCGATGACCTTTGTCTCTTCTATGCAAATGTGATGATTGGTTTTTTCCGCATGTTCAACCAATGCGGAGGAGTGAGACCTTCCATGCTTTATGTCTGCAACATGCTCACAAATCCTTTGATTTATTGACCGACTAGTCTCACCAATATAAGGAGTCCCACATGAACAAGGAATCATATAAACACCCTTTCCATCCTTAGAGTTTAATAGGGTCCTTGGCCGAATGAAGAGAATTTCGAATAGTGCGAAGGGATCTAAAAGAAGAAGGAATATTATGTTTTTTCAGGATCCTCACGATTTCATCTGAGGTCCCTTGAATATAAGGAAAATGAACCCTGGAAGATTTAATTCCTCATCTTGTCCTGAAGATGAACCGACTGGTTAGTTCGAAACGCGTCGACGGGATTTTATTTTATGTGATTTTTACCGAAAATGTTGTTACAATTACATTCTTATTACTAACAAAATATATATAAAGAAAACCAACTTAATGTGCTTATATGATGTAAGGCATCTATATATGGCTACCTGATAGACTAATTTTTGCTACAATTTTAAATTTTTATAGGTTACGATTAGATGTACATAGTCACAAAATGGATAAGATGTATATCTCAGATATGTGGTTACAGGACATACAATGCTATGTTGATCATAGATTTAAATTGTATTAGCTATCAAGAGGAGTGGATAAGAACATGGCATATATTGTACCTATAAACATCGTTTTACTAATAGAAAATCTGTTGGTTTTTTTCTTATTCAAAAAAAAAAAAAAACAACAACAACAACAACTTACAACTTGTAGCTTTCTTTTTGTAAATTAATGCTTTGTAATGCCAAAAAATCAGGATTACATATTTTTTCCAAAATGCGCCTGGAGGATTTTAATCCTCCTCAAAACATTACCATTAGTTGGCTTACATATTTCCATACAGCCCTGGATACAAAATTCACAAGACTAAACACCACACCATGGCCACAAAATTCATAAGTTTGAACACTACACCATGACCAACTCATAGAGTAATAAAAACTAAGTACATCATAAAGTCGAAAGGCCTTTTGACTAGGAAAAACCAAAACAAAAAGAACATATAACTACAAATCCAGCCACTAGGAACATTAATCATTATCTGAAGAAGATATTGTTGCTGGTACCCCCGCGCTCAAATCTAGAGGATCTAGCAAATTCCCACTATCAAATTCACATTTGCAATGTGCCCCTCCACATGGGCAAGGCAAGAATCAATCTTGTCCAAGCATACGCATTGATTCATGAGCATTCTTTTTTTGTCCTCCAAGACCGCTTCACTTGCTTGTCTTTCAGGAACAAACCCAACAATGTCTTCATTTGCTAGTGCAGGGCCACTGAGCTCTGATATTGCTTCTTCTTGCCCCTTGTGTGCCCAATATTAAGAAGCCAAGTCGACATATCCTCTAAGATTTCTAAATCTAAGTGGGATTGTCTCTCCATACCAGCTTGAGTCTAAATTTTGTGAATTTCCTTCCTTGTTTCTAGCAGAATTGCATTGAAGTAAGTGGCAGCCGAGTCATGAGAGAAAAGCCTCACTCCTCTCTGCCCTCTTGGACCATTGCTCGCTCTCCCTACCTACAATGAATTCGTTGATGTGACGGCATGACAGAGACCGGGAGGGTGCACCTGGAGTACCTACTATGTATACCTATGCCTGCGAAAAACAAGAGAAAAGACCAGACACATACATCCCAGAACCAAAGCTCCAACCCACTATATCATCCCCAATGCTCATGACACAAACCTTAGACTCATTAGAAGCACCAAAGTGTTGGACAGAGGTAGCAGTGGCCTCTACAGAGGGTCCATTCTCCAACACCATTAAACAAATACTCATATTCACACAAAACATAAGACCCTTGACACAGAAGACTCTCAAACACCCAAGAAAACCCACCCATAGGAGCCCTTCAACCCACGCTGAACAATTCACGTGACAACAGACACCATTATTTACACAAATTATATCCCACGTTACCAATTGATAGAAACCTAAGAACAAAGGACACGAAATGGTTGCCAAGCCAACCAAAAGGCTCCCATGCCTTCAAAAAATTCCATGTATACCCATAACTTAACAATGCGAATTTAGTTTTTGAATAAGAAAACTTCATAAACCAACATCTCTAATGTATTCAATCAAAGATGCAAATTCATCATAAAGTTTATAGTATTCTAATGTTGAAATAAGTTTTTTTATGATGGATATATTTAAGAAGGTAAAGTAGTGTTATCATACAAACATTTGTGTGAAAGATACTTTAAAATGCTAAAAAAGTAATTAACCTCATTTTTGTTTTTGAAACACCTTGGGAACCAACAAGTGCGATTTCCATAATTTTAAGTCAAAGATACTCTCACATATTCGTAATTTGGGATTTTGTTCCACATTAGTCCTCCATTTCTCCCTCTTGAAACCAAAAATTGCCTTCTCACATATAGCCAACATTCATTCATTAAAGAACATAAATCAGCAAAAGATTCCAAGGCTTCCAAAAACCATAGAGAGTCGATGACATCAATCATGACAACATTTATGATGACTTCTTGATGAGAAAAGAAAGCCTATACTTTCTTCATATGAGTATTATTGTTGTGGATGTCACACATTTGCGCAAAAAAGAATAGACAATCCTATTGTCACTATTAAGAATAGACAATCCAATTAAAAACATTTGATTTTACCTCACAAAGGAATACCAAAAGTGTTGACTTTGTATATATCCTATTAAACAAGCCTAAAATCAAAATTACTTTGCAAATCATAAGAAAATGTTAGTGAAAGCATGTTCATTGTTAGCTTCAATATGTTCCTCCATAGATTATCTCTTGAGCCAAGCATTCCATTTCCACATTTCCAAGGGCTTGTTGAACAAACTCTTCTTCATTTCCCTCATCTGGAGATGACCCAATCGACATCCTTTCAAAGAAGTTGTTGATCGCAAACTCCTTACCAAATTAATAACCAAATGATACACCTTGTTGCATTGTGCCTCCAAATTTTCTGTCTATCTTTTCTACTATATCATTATTTCAAGAATTTTTGCATACCATTATTTTAATTTCTTATCAACATGGCATTCCACTTGAAACAAGAAAGATGGAAGCCTAATTGCAAACCAAAAGGCTCTCATGCCTTCAAAAAATATCCATGGATACCCATAACTTAACAATGTAAATTTAATTTCTGAAGAAGAAAACTTCATAAAGCAACATCTCTAATGTATTCAATCAATAATGCAAATTTATTGTAAAGTTTATAGTATTCTAACGCTGAAATAAGTTTTTTTATGATGGATATATTTACGAAGGTAAAGTAGTGTTATCATACAAGCAATTGGGTGAAAGATACTTTAAAATCCTAAAATAGTAATTAACCTCATTTTTGTATTTAAAACACCTTGGGAACCAACAAAGTGTGATTTCCATCATTTTAAGTAAAAAATACTCTCACATATTCGTAATTTGGGATTTTGTTTCACATTAATCCTCCATTTCTTCCTCTTGAAACTAACAATTGCCTTCTCACATACAACCAACATTCATTCATTAAACTACATAAATCAACAAAAGATTTAATGGCTTCCAAAAAATGGCATCAACATGACAACATTTATGATGTTTTCTTGATGAGAAAAATAAAGCCTATACTTTCTTCATGTGACTAGAAATTATTTTGGATGTCCCACATATTGCCACTACAAATTACATCTTCAAAGTGATATAAGAAATATCAAGTGATAACTTCAACCATAATTCAAGGACAAAACATTTATTCATTCTCATGGTAAGTTATGTTTACTTATCAAAAGAAACACACAATAACCCATACCTTCTTCATATGACTAAGATATTATTGAAGGTGTCACTCACTTGCACAAAACTGAATAGACAATCTTATTGTCACCACAAATTACATCTTCAATGTGACACAAGAAACATAAAGTGATGACTCCAACCATGCTCCAAGGAAGAAGCATTCCTTCCTTCCAACGGCAAGTAATACTTATCTTCTACATCGTTGAAGATCATTTTTAGCTTTGTTCTGACTATTAATTAATGTGATAGGGAAATGAAACATTTGAAAGAAATAAGCCATATGCATTACAAATAAATGTTATCAAAATTGGACCAGTCATCAAACCAGTAGGCTGCTTGCACTGGGAATCGATTGGAACTGGACCAAAACCGGTACAAAAAGAACTAGACCAAAAAACCGGTTAACCAAAAACACATTTAATATTCAAATTTAAACAAACATACAAAAAACTATGTATTAATGCGCATCCATATGAATACAAACCATTTATACACAAATAAACAAATGTTCTCATTTATATAGCTTGTAAGGGTGCAAATAACCAAAATAACACTGAGTGCAATTCATCTCTGAATCGAAAATACATCAACAAAAAGGCCCTAGATGGCATCTAACATCCAAAAAAAATCATGCTACAACCAATACATACATATCATCAAAATCTTTGCCTATATTGGAATCTTCGTCATCGATATCACCCTCTAAGCATTAAAATAAGATAGAAAATGCTTAGAATGTCAATTCAAGATTTTGTTTGAGTGATGGGTACATTTTTAGTAGGATCATGATAGAGGAGTTCAACAATCAATGCCACTAACATCAAGATACATAGAGGGATTGGTGCTCTTGATTATATGCTAGTTCCATACCCTCGTACATGACAAAATCCAATCGAAACATTGCAATCGCCAAATCCTGAAATCATGAAAAACTGTTTAGTCTCCTAGATTTTGAGTGGGATCTAAAATTCTACTTTCTCCACTCAATGAGTTTGGAACTACTCTCAATCACCCCAAGTCATTTCATGGTAATGTTAAAAATTTAAGTAAAATGATGAATATAACATTACCATGAATTGCATATCAATAGCAAGGCCATAGGCTTGAATATTAGAAATTTGGTCAAAAACTAGGCTTCTCCAGTGATAAATCATTACTTAAAAAAAAATGGCTGTTTTCAAAGGGTCCTTGATAGCATTGTACAAGACCGATCCATACAAGAATCAGTTGATTGTTTTTAAAGGGTCCTTGATAGCATTTTACAAAACCGATCCGTACAAGAATCGATTGATTGTTTTCAAAAGGTCCTTGATAGCAGGGTTGGAATTTTGCCCGTCAGAAGCCATTTTAGTCTTTAAATACGTTGAAAAATTTTAAATGACCGTCTGGCATAACATGGTTTGAAAATGTTATTAATATCTTATCTGGACATTTTGCTCCTAGAAAATTCGCGATATTAGAATAGAATATAAGTCTCTACCCTGAATAAGAAATTGAGGTATGTCCTATACTCTAAGTGGGCGATGAGTCTGATCATCAATAATAGTCTAAGATTTGAACTTGAAGTGAGTTTTCATGATGAATTAACTCGATGTAAATGGATTGGTATGGTTTATACTTGCAATTATAAAGAGTACACGAAATTAATATCATTTCCATATAAATCAATTGGTTTACATTTTAGAAACCTTAAATAGCACTCTGATCACACTTATAATTAAAGAATTGAATTTTTCAGTAATGATTATGTTTAAATGTTATTTTTTAGTAGTTGTTTTTAAATGCTATATTTTATATTTATTTTATAAAAATATATTAGTTTTGGTTTGAATATATAATATATAATATATAATATATATATATAACTTATATATAATATATTAATATACCTTATTATTATTTTTTGTATGTGGTGGTGTACTAAATTTATATTTAGAAAAGTGTTTATTTATGAGTTATTTTTTGTTTAATTTATTAATAAATATAATCATTATTATTATTTTTTGTGTTTGATATAGAAAATTGTTTATTTTATATATGTGTATTTTTCTAAAATGACGATTATTATTAACTATTTTAATTTTTAGTTTTTTTAGAATTAAGTAATTTATTTTTTAATGAAATTGTAGTTTTGTGTTGTTTAAATCACCTTTTTCAATGTATAAATCAATTTAGTAGGTTTACAAATCTCTCAAAGATTAAGCAATTAGAATTTAATAAACACAATTCTTGTTTTCTTTATGATTTAGTTAAAAACATATTTGAAATATATTTAGTGAATTGCTCTCCATAATAATTTAATATTTTTGTCTATTTTTTTTCCTTTTTAACATATTATGGAAAACGAGTATGTTTTCTTTATGATGTTTTAGTTAAAACAATAGCAAATTGTTCACCACAATATTTTAATATTTTCTATCTAGTTTTTTTTAACATATTGGGAAAAAAAATATAATTCAATTGTTTAACTCATATTATGGATAGTGTTTTTTTTAACATATTGGGAAAAAATTATAATTCAATTGTCAAACTCATATTATGGATAATCATCGCTAGCGGCCATCCATAACACAGGTTGACTCACCATAGTTACTCCAGAAAATCCATGACCCTCCATAATCCATAATGGAGGTTGACTCACCATAGTTATTCTAGAAAACCATGACCCTCAAATTACCCTGAAATGCCTCTACATCTACGTCCATTAACTTGTTTCTTTGTCTCATAAACTCAAACTCTTAGCCAAACAAAAACGATTTTAAGACGTATTCTAGACCTAAAAAAGATTGTCAATAATTCCACTTTATAAACACAATTATTTTATAAAATTTGTGTATATATTTAACTAATGTTGTGATTTTAAGACATACTCTAGACCTAAAAAAAAATGTCGATAATTCCACTTTATAAACACAATTTTTTTATAAAAATTGTAAAATTTGTGTATATATTTAACTAATGTCATTGTTTGTGTTTTACTCTATCCATCACTGACAATGTGTTTTATGTCAGGCCTATTTGAAATGTTTTTTTCATGATCAGATCTCATTGGGTGCTCGATCTAGTATGATTTAATTCTCGTAGGTGTCACCTAGATGTTCACTATGTTTTTTTCATGATGAAATCTCATTGGGTGCTCGATCTAGTATGATTTAATTCTCGTAGGTGTCACCTAGACGTTCACTATGTTCACCTTAGGGAAAAGGGGAAAAATACATATTTCATACTCTTTGGAAGGAATGTCATTCAATAAATCACAATTTGTTTGATCAGGGTAAGTTGGATTAGAATCCAAGTCCAAATAGTTTCCTTGAAATTCAATGAACATGCATTTATCTCATATGCAAAAATCATTAACAATCCCACTTGAATGAAACAAACAATCATTTCTTGAGTGTGCTAGTACATCATCGAACCTACGTAGCCCAAAACGTTACGTAGTTGAAAGCACAAAGCCTCCTCCTTGTCATAATGAATTTGGACCACAATCCTGCTTGTTGCCACTTTCTCTCTCTGAGTGTATTCACCACCCATCTTTATTGGTTTATTTGGGCGAGGGGGCTATCACAGTGTCAATAACACTACCTTATGAAAGTTATCATATGTCACGTGCCACCTATGGAACAATGGAAGTGTCGATTCAACTATAGTTTGCACCAGATCTTTAGTGTCTCAACATCACTTAAAAGCTCTGAAAGATCAACTCATGAAGAACAACATCTACTGCCACTTATGAAATATTAAAACACTTTTAATGCATTGTGGTTGCTGGACTTCAAACTCTCCATCGTGGACCTCCATATTGATTCCATGTTATTATGATTGTGGAGACAATAGGGGGATAGACCATCTTATAGTTTTACTTTGTTGGTAATCTTACATGTCACATAAGATCTCCTTAGTCATACCTGATATATACAAATGCTATGGCATGTCCTGGTCTAGGACATTTGATTTCAGAGTTAAGAATATTTTATTGTGAGTGTTACATATAATTTTAAACCAAGATTCAAAATTCAATAAGTCATTTGTTTGTTATGGTCGTTTTGTTTTTCTTATCTTATCATAAAAATGTGAATTCTTTTAACATAATTGTGTTATTGAAAGCAGTGTTTTTAAAACCAGACCTGTCCACCTAATGAACCGATTTACCGACCGAAACCGATCTAACCGGGACTGGTTTAGTCTAAACGAACCGGTTTTAGAAAAATAGATTAAATAATTTATTTTCAATGAAAAAAACTATTTTTAAGATTTAAAACCATGATTCCAAGCCAATAAAGACAAATATGCAAAGATTGCTCATTTATATACCATGTAAAGGTAAATATATCAAAATGGCACCGAGTGCAATACATATCATCGAAAAAATACATAAGCAATGAGGCTCTAAGTGGCCTCTAGAGTGCAAAAACAAAGCCTACAAACTATAGGGCCAGTGGCCTACTACAAGACTCAAGTCTACATATATGATAATAGTGATCAACATTATCACTTGAAACTTCTCATGAGTCATCATGATCAAACTCAGTTGGTTGAGTCTCGACTCCCAAACTTTGCAGTCACAAACTTCTCTATTGGTTCAGTGACTTGAGTCTCAAACTTCTGAACGTATTCTGCCCTAATATGCCCTATTATTTCATTTGGTGCTCCACATGGATTTACATGGCATCCTATCCCAACCAAGTGTTGCTTGAACCTGTTAATACCCCCCCTTCAATGGATTTTTGGCAATATTTGCAGATCATTTTGCCATCAATCATATCACAATGAGCCCATGCAGTATCTCTGGGTTTTGGAGGCATGATGACTACTACTTAGCTTAAACTTTGTTGTTCCACTATAGCAAAAACTCAACACTCTCCAAGCTCCCAAGCAAATTCACAAACACTCCAAATGAGATGTGTGAGACAAATGAGAGGGAGAAGGGTCTCTTAAAGGCTTGGAGAGGGTGTTCCCTCCAAAACCCCTAAAACCCTGTCAAAAAGTCGCTTTTTGGGCTCACGGTGGGCGTGCCTCCTAACTGGCCGGTTCCGTCTTAAACCGGCCGGTTAGGACAGGTTAGCTGCAAAATTTGGTGAAGTCACCCCTCTGACCGAGTTTTTGGGCGGGTTTCAACCGGTGGGCCTGCTAACCGGCCGGTTAGACCGGTAACCGGTTAGCTGGGCCAGTTTTGAAAACTATGATTGAAAGGAAATTTTTTAATAAAACCTTTATTGGTAAAGGGTTAATTTATTTTAAAACCATCACTCTTGAAGGGAAAAATTTTAAACAACGGTTTTTGAAAGGTATATGACGGGTAAAGAGAAATCGAAATTCCAACCCTGCTTGATAGCATTGTACAAGACCGATCCATACAAGAATGGGCCGATTTAGTACCAAACCAGCCAAAAACCGGATGGTTCACCGGACCAAAACAGTTTTGCCCTCCAACTAGTTGAACTGGCCAGTTCTTACTGGTTTGGTCTGGTTCTGATAATATTGTTACAAATTAGACTACTTTCAAGACACAGTCAAAATGCAGCATGCACTTTATATCTCAAACATCTAATAAGGGTACATATAAGAGTAGCTCTTAGATGTGCCACTAAAACTCTTATCACAAAGGTATGAATACCTAAATAGGATAAAAGGAATAAAAACGTAACACTTCACCCACAGAAAATGTAAAAAATATAGGCTGGCATGCAACAAGGTAACTATAGAAGCACATTAAACATTGTCAACATGAAAGCCAAATCAGGTAAACGATATACTCCCAATTAGATAAAGAAGAAATGAAGGTAAACAATATACTCCCATTTCGATAAAGAAAAAATGAAGGACAGGATGGAAGAAACATGCAAAATATTACTAGACCAAGAAGATCAAGGAACAACTTGGTGTGCAAGTGATCCTCTAAGAAACAGTGGAGGACAGGATGGAAGAAACATGCAAAATCTTACTAGACCAAGAAGATCAAGGAACAATTTGATGTGCGAATGATCCTCTCCTTAGAATTACGGTATGTACATGTCATGACAAATTCCCTGTCAGTGTCTTTATGTAGCACTGAGATTCTAGTTGACCATGCCTTTCGATGAACACAATTTCCCTTTGGGTTTTTTGGATAAAGCAAGAGTGAATGAAGAAACACACAAAAAAATCGTACAGGTTAT
>APFE031020616.1:0-21125 GCA_000404065.3 Pinus taeda
CGGTGCAGAACAATACCTAAGGGGAGAGAACCAAGGTAGAGGGAGTCGCTACCTTGATGAATTTCTAGCCAGGTAATCTAGATCCGAGTTGCAGTTGCAAGGAGGATTGGAGAGGAGCAGTTCGACATTTGGCGGGAGGATTTCCAGTAGGGAAATTAGGACTTAGAGGGAGATTTCTAGGAGGGAAGTCAAAACTCAGAGGGAGTCCAAAAGAGGAGTGGAAATGGCAGTGAATGGGCTGAGGGATTAAGACAGGTTGGACGGGGCTTCCAACTTTGTCATCTGGAAGGCCAGTATCCTGGCAGTCCTGGATCGACATCGCATCAAGGACTTTGGCTTGAGAACCATGGCTATCTTGGTCGACCCAGCTAAGAATGAGAAGTATGAGGATGCAATGGCGAGGGCAAAGTGCATGATCCTTGATGGGGTCAAAGATCATGTTATACCACATATCGCTGAAAAGAACGCAACAAAGGAGATGTGGGATACTTTGAAGACATTGTATCAAGGCTCTTCCGTGTAGTGGAAGATGCTATTGGAAAATCAATTGCGGTCGTATCAGATGCAGAAGGGAGAGCAGATTGATTCGTTCCTCCTCAGATTGCTAGAGATTCGTGACCAACTTACTTCCGTAGGGTCTACACTGGATCTGGAATTCATGGTGAGGACAACCCTGAATGCAGTCTCTGAGAAGTGGGAGACATTTGTCCAAAAGTATTTTGGGCAGGGCTACTCTTCCAGGTTGGGAGGAGATGTGGGCAGCGCTTCGCCAAGAAGAGATCAGACGGTTGACCAAGGTGGGGAGTAGTGGCAAGTGAGGTCGAATCAAGAAAGAGGAGGAGGACGATGCGGCTCTAGCATCTGCGGGACAGCAGGGGAAGAGGAAGAAGAAGGATATCTCCAAGGTGAAGTGCTTCCATTGTGGGGAGCTGGGACATTATGCATCCCAGTGTCCCAGGAAGAAAACCAAGGGAGAGGCTTCTGACTCCAAGGCAGTGCCAGCTAAGGCAGAGAAAGAAGTTGAGATTGATGACGACTGTGCCATGAGTGCTTATGCACCTCTAGAGAAGAGGTGGGGAGACATCGAGTTGTAGTCAGGAGGACTACATACTAGGGGCAGGATCCTTGAGGTGCCCAAACTCTTGGATCATATCCGGCTACGGGAGCCCTTAACGATAGTAGCAGGATGACAGAGGTTGGGTGGAGCAAAATGTAGTGGAGCAGTAAGGCAGTGCTTGGGTGCAGAAATCCGAGGCAATGCAGTGGAGGTTGCAGCAGTGCGAGAGGCACAGAGGTCTATGCAACATCGTAGTGGCAGCAGAGGGAGTGCATGATAGCAGCAAAGGCAACTTCAGTTTCATGAGGCTTCCAGACTGAGGGATGTTAGAATTTGGGTAGATTAGTTACTTACTTCTCGGTAACTGAGTTGCAGTGCAGCAACTAGCAGTGGTAGTGCTAGGGGCAACATATTGAGATGGAGCTGTAGTACAGATTTAGCAGTGTTAGTGGCAATGTTATGGGCAACATTACAGGAAGCAATAGTGCAGATGATGTGAGGCAACAAGCCAAGCATCAACACAGGTACTAGTGCGGAAGGATCAATGTGATGTTTCAGTGGTGGAGCATTACTAGAGCACATTCCTCGCTAAGAGGGAGTGTTGATTTGTGTTAGCATCAGATGTGCTTTAGCCATGAAAATTGGTGGAGAGGCTAAGGCACATAAGATCTCCAAGACCCAGAAATGGTTTGGGGAAATTCCACCGAGGGAGAGATATTAAAATAATTAATATTTTTAATAGGCTTCTTAAGTCTTAACTTAGGAAAATAAAAATATTAATCAGTATTAATATAAAACTGGGTGAGAATGTTCTAAATGACATGGATTGAGCCAAATCTAATCTTAGCAGTTGATTAGAGACTTAATCTCGGCCGTTGAAAACACAACAGGAAAAGTATGAGAGGAGGCTTGAGAGTCAGATGGAGATACACCAAATTGATCAGTTAGTTCGATTTTATGGAGCGGGGCTTGTTGAGAAAATTCGAGCTAGTGGTCTGTTGCAGCGAGGGGCGAGTGAGTACATAGAAAAGAGGCAATGATAATGCTAGAGGGTCAATGCAAAGACCGAAGATGCTGACGTAGAGGTAGTTAGAGCTATGCAAAGGCAGCAGGAGCTACATAGAGGCAACTGGGGACTACGCAGAGGTAGAGAGGCCTGTGTGGGTGATGCAGAGGGGCCAAGAGTTGATGTAGAGAGCCAGGAGGCTGACGTTGAGGCTTCAGGAGCTACACTGAAGCTAGCAGGGTTGATGCAGGGCGAAGAGGAAGTGCTGAAAGGATTTTCGTGGGGCAGACTAGAGATGAGAGGCTACATATTTGTCTCCGAGAAGAGGTATTACTGCCATGTAACAATCTTTGTGGGGTGAGCCATTTCTGGCACCCTAGTTGTACTCAAGAATCTGCATAATAATAAAACGCTCAGAATTGCTGCACTAGTTTTCCCGCATTGGGTTTTTCCGGGGATGATTTTCCGAAAGTAACGGTGTCCGTTGTGTGTTTGTCTCAGTATTTCAGTTGCTAATCTATATATGAGTGAAGGTTGCATTTTTGTTTATTTTAGTATTTATATTTATAAATAACTTGTTAATGGAATGAACAAGTAGGAGAAATTAAACCAGATAATGCAGTAGGGATTTCTAACATGTCAGACTTAGAAATTTCAACAGCATCGACCATCGATCACTTTCCTTCACGAACCATATCAGTCATGTCATCCTTCTCTTCATTGGAAAGTGATCTTCTAGTCCACATCTGGCTTCTCTTCATCCAACTACCTTTTCCAAGTCATGTTACTTTCAGGATCTTCCATCCATTCTCAGTTGTAGGTGACATCTACAACTTACTTTCGGGTACCTTTTTTCAATCCAACCAAATGTTGAAAAATCAAAATGAACATCAAATCAAAGTCACCTTTTATGATGGCCTTTCATCATGATATCTTCTTGCTTGCAGCATCAACATTCCGCACATTGATAAACACATCTCCAAGACATTCAATGTCAAGGGTCTCATTCCTTTACAAACTTTATCAGAGCCTCCATTCCTTCTCTATGGAGACGGCATAGCCAATTCTTTTAGTCATCAAATGTTGATCACTTTCTCTTATCTCATGTGATCATAGTTGCATTTCTCATGAACTCCTCTTCCTTTCACATATTGTTCGCAGGAACTTCTATACGTAGTTCCTTCATCTAGTTTCCGCCTCATATTCCATGTGAGGACATATTATGTTGATTTCATCTTATCAATATGTGAAGATATGCCTTTGTGCATCTTTCAAAATGAAGAGACCTTTCTTCTTCTATACTTATGAAGTAGAGTATTTACCCATGCTTACCTGCAACTATATAATGGCATGAATGTGAAAATTACAAAGTCTGGAATTGTACTACAGTAACTGATATTATCTCTTCTATTTGTTAAATAAATTAAACAAATTATGTGTAGTTTCTTACGACAAATATCGAAATAAATACATTGTAGCCTTCACAAATTAAATACCGAGGAAAAATAAATGCAAGGAAAATTAGAGAAATGTTAGCAACACATATAAGCATATTAACACAACTATTTTTGGACGAATGGTCCTTGGAAAAACCCAATGTGGGAAAACGGTGCAACAGATGAGGGTTTCTTTATTATTCTTCAACTATAATTCATGTATAAGATATCAAACAATAAAAATAGTGAAAGCAACACTGAGAGAAATTTAGTATTAAATTTCGCACTCTCCACAATGATTCTCTGACCCCGAAACGAACCCTCTGCCCTTACGCTAGTCTCACTGCATCATCCTCTGCATATTGACTATGCAGTGCCTTGATGAACTGTGTCCTCTCTCACGCTGACCCTTCCAAAATTTATCCTGCAATCTCAGACTACTGCTGATGCCCTCTCTCTCCCCTGCAACTCACCTTCTGGCTCTATCTTCTCTTGCTGAACTTCAGCCACTAAGAAAATCAATGTGCCTGGGCAACTGAGTATCTGCACTATGTATTCTCCATCTACCCATCAACTTCTTATAATCTTCTGTTGGAGCACCAACGACCAAGATTAAAAAATAATCGATGGCTCAGATTAATTCCCTATCGATCCGTGTGAGTTTTTAGATGATTGTCACCACATCTCAATTAATAGTGATTAATTAACCATATCCCCTAAGTTTAGACTTATGAAATAATTAAAAATTTGGTTAATAATCTAATTGAGACACTTTTGGGTGGAATTTCCAGAAATGATTTCTGGAGAACTCATTCATTCTAGCTTCTCCACAACTTTTCGTGGCTAGAACACATTCGATGCTACAAAAAATAACACTCCCTCTTAGCGAGGAAAGTGTTCTAGTGCTATTGCCCCTTGTAGCAACACCTTGTCTATGCATCATCTAATGTCACGCTATTGATGTCTGGTTGTTTCTGCCCACCAACTACTGCGCAACTCTGATATATGTTGCATCTGTCCTCTTGCAGACCCTGTTGAAATGCTGTCAACTACTGCATCTGCACTGCAACTCCCTCTCAACTATTGCTGCTAAGAATCTATTGAAATAGATTCTCCATCATACCCATTTGTTCTCTGAACTGGATGAACTTAGCTCTCCCTAGAGCTTTTGTGAGTATGTCTGCTACTTGATCACTTGTGGGGACATACCGCAGCTGGACTACCCCACGTTGAACATAATCTCCAATGAAATGACCTCTGATATCAATGTGCTTCGACCTATCATGAAATACTGGATTCTTAGAGAGTTTTATGCAACTTTGATTATCACAGTAAACACTGGTCGCTTCCATTTTCTTCTTGAACAAACTCACTAGCAATTTCCTAAGCCATATGGCTTCGAACGTAGTCGTGCTAGCTGCCATATATTCTGCTTTTGCTAAGCTCAGTGCTACTGACTTCTGCATCCTGCTGCACCAAGAGATCATCCCTGATCCAATGCTGAAGCACTACCCAGAGGTACTTTTCCTGCCCACTGAACTACTTGCCCAACTGCATCTGTGAATCCACTCAACCTGACATCATCTGCTCGAATATATTTCAACCCGATCCCGATTGTTCCACGCAGATACCTAAGAATGTGCCTAACTGCTGCCCAATCTCTGTTCCACCATGAACTCGCTAAGGGTATTGACAGGGAAGCAAATGTCTGGCCTAGTGTTGACCAGATACATGAGTGACCCAATTAGCTATTTGTACAAGGTGGGGTCGACTTCCTTGTCCCCTGATGCATCTATCTTCTTCTAGTTGGTAATCATTGGTGTTGCCATGGGTCTGCAGTCTTGCATTCTGAATCTCTTCAAAATTTCTATAGCATATCTACCTTGCCCAAGGAAGATCTCCCCATTCTTTTGCCATACGTCCAATCCTAGAAAATAGTGCATCAACCCCATATCCTTCATGTCGAATTTTGCTGCAAGGTTCCTTTTGCAGTCCTTTATGATCCTCGATGATCCTGTAAAAAATAGATCATTTACATATAAAACCAGAATGAGAGGCTCATTCTCCACCATCAGATAATAGAGATTGGGATTTGCATCACTCTTGATGAATACCAATTGCTGCAAGTAACTGTCAATCCGATTGTGCCATGCCCTTGGTGCCTTCTTGAGCCCATATAGGGCTTTCTTCAATCTGCATACATGAGTGTGTTTCTCATGAGTTTTGAAGCCTTCAGGTTGCACTATGTATACCTCTTCTTCTATCACCCCATTCAAGAATGTTGTCTTGACATCCATTTGGTGAATTTCCCATCCCATTTGTGTTGCTAGGGATATGACGGATCTGATAGAGGTATATCTGGCAACTAGGGCGAAGGTCTCCTAATAGTCTATTCCTTCCTTCTTTGCATACCCCTTTGCCACTAATTTGGCCTTGTACTTCTCCACACTTCCATTTGCAGTGTACTTGATCTTTTAGATCCATTTGGAACCTACAACTGATCTGTCTTCTGGACGAGGCACTACCTCCCAAACTTCATTTGTCATGATAGAGCTATATTCTTCTACCATGGTATCCACCCACACCTGATGTTGAGTGGCTTCCCAAAAACTAGAAGGTTTTACAACCTGAGCTACCAAGGCTTTATATATGTCAGGCTGCCTACGTTGTCTTTTGTCTATCCTGGGAGCTCTGACAAACTCCTTTGCGTCTCTCAAGGTCTGGCGCACTTCCCTACTGGTTCTACCATTGGTGGTGCGAGGTTCAGTTAATTTCCCCTTCTGTTCTTGTTGCTCCATCTGTTGAAAACTAACTCGATCTCCTGCTCCTGAGGAGATGTTGGTATTGGTCACTGTGCTTGACCCCTGCAATTGTCCTCCTGCTTGTCCAACTTGTTGTCCCTGTTGCTGGACTAATGGAACCTCTGCTGGCTGATCTCCTATAGGCATCTCTCAAGATTTTCTGAAAGTTCTGCCTTCCATGAACGTTGCATCTGACTTTACTACTATCTTCCGACTACTAGGAATGTAGATCCTGTATTGGAACATGCCCAAGAGGGTCTTCCGTACATGACAATGACTCAATTGACTTGTAGACTCAAGGGCAAGCCCTAGAAGCACTTAATGGGTGCTTGACCTATAAAACAAATAACCTTGAGGATGGAACCCATGCCTCAAGAATAACAATAATAGATTTATTTTTCTCTTTTCAATAAATACATAAAATCATGATTACAAATGTCACTATGAAGACCAAACCTAGTTACATATTTCAACATTTCCCAAGTGCTAATCTATATGTCTCAACCATCTTTTGCATTTTGATTTTTTTTTTATTTTACTTTGTGGCCATGATATGCTCTTTCCTTTTGTTTTAGCTGCATCAACCTCCCAAGGAAAAAGTTCTGAGCCCTATGCAGGAATGTGGATGTATGGTTGTCAAATCCCAAAAAACCAATGGTTAGTTGAACCCGAAGAATGGAGGTGGAATATGGGCTTGTAATGTAAGATGGAAAGAGGTAAGTATGGAGTGGGGATAGATGGAACATGCTATCTCAATCAAGGCTTCTTGAGTAGTACCCCTCCTATACATAATTGGACCATTAGGGGAGGTCCCATTGGACTAGGGTTGAAGATTACCCCCCCATTTAAGGTGAGGGAACAAGATCATAGTCAAAATCCCTCTTTCTCCCATGTCAACCCATAATCCATATCAAAAGCCCAAATACAAACAAGTACAATCATCGAACTAAAAAATGAATGAAGTACCTTTTGATCGAAATCCCACCTTCGTCCATGTGCTCTTGTCGGATCTGTGAGAAGGTATATGACTGATGCAATTGGTATAGATAAAATGACTTGTCATAAGCTAGTGATGGTTGTTAGGTGTTGCATGTCTAGCTTGATGTATGTGTAGAATGGGAGAAAAATTTTCTCTTATGGGGCCACCCACTTTAGTGGGTATCAACCATGACCATGACACTTTTTATAATGGAACACCTTGGATTATTAGAAAGCAAGTATCAATGATAAAATCAACTATTTGAGAACTTGAATTCTGTGATATCCAGGCTTCACTTGTTTTCTTCCGTAATATCTCTAGCATTCAGTGAATGGTGGAACAAGGTTTTGTAATGAACCTCTCATGAAATAGCTCCTTCTTGAGCTTCCTTTAAGTGGAATTGCTAGATGTCACTTTTGATTTTTCGTTATCTCCCCTCATCAATTATATTGAAGTATAATCTTCAAATTTCTTGGAAATGGACTTTATCTTTGACAATGGTGTCAATGATTTACTGCCCAAACCTACACTTAAGATCTCATAAAGCCTTGTACCCAAGTGTCGCCTTAGGGGAATTTATGAATATTGTACAATGTCACCACAACAATGCTCCCTCTCACTTTAGGCCAGTTCTTTTCCAACACAAGGGGGGAATCCCATGAAAGATAGTTTAAGATTTTTGTTGAAGAAAGTGGGTGAAAGAATTGACCAGTCTCAAACTGGTTGGACAATGGAGTGATTGTGAAATAAAGAGGGTTCAAATAGAGTTGATGGAGGTGTAATTACGTTGTTTGTTAGAAAATCAGAAAGGCAGAAATATATTCTTATACTTGATAATTACTTGTGATGTTTTTGATTTCTTATTAGAGTCCTTTATATCTTCTTTCTTTTAGTTAATCAAGAAATTACGAAAGCAATAACACAAATCAATGTACACCAGATATAAGCTCACAGCTAGGGCAAAGCCCCTCTCTAAGGGAAAACCCAGTCAATAATTCTTCGTTCAATAGTTTTCCTGAGATATTCCAAGACTCTAGACCTTTACACAAACTTTCCTCCCCACAAAGTCAACCTTCTTTTTCCTTTGTAGATGATCCTACTTGGCTTGGCAGTAGCAGCAACACTTTCTTCAACCCAACAACTTCAACCTTGCCCTAGAGACTTCGATCTTCACTGAAATATTTCGATCCTCACTTAGAAACTTCCATCTTGGCCCAATACAACTTCTTGAAGTAGTAGCATCCAACAACAACAACTTCGACCTATGGCAGTAGCAACATGCAACAATTGGCTATGACATCAACTAGAGAACTTCGATCTTCCAAACCAGGGCACGAGAGAGAGAGATAGATGCACCAAAGTTTCAATTTTCCTTCCTTCCTTCTCTTAGACCAGACTTGCACTCCTTTTTCCTTCTTTCCTCTACTTCACATTTTTACCCAGCTACAAGAGATATTGAACTAGTTTGTTGTGAGTGTGTCTTTCAAATGGAATTTGAACTGCTTCATTTATAGTCCTTTGGAGAGGTCGAATAGCCTTCTTTGAGGTCGTCTTGATCATCTTAAGGCTGACTTGGTGTGGAGACAACATAATTCATAAACCTTTTTACATGATTCAAAAGCCCAAGAAGGGTCTCTTTAAAAGTACAATGACTCTTAACTCAGAGTAAATCCTAAAAGTCCTTAATGGGGACTTTGACCTAAAACATGATGACCCAAGCATGAAACCCATGCTTCAATAAGTCATAATAATAATAATAAAAATTATTTTCTTTGTTCTTTTGACAAGTACATTACATGATGACTCATTTTTATTTAATGAAGACCGAATTGAGTTACATTTTCCAACACTCCCTCTTAACTAGGGAGGTATTCATTATATAAAAGTACAAGGAAGATCTCAACTATATGAACCATGAAGAACTTTTAGGGATTGCAATACCATGGATTAGATTCTGACTAGGGCAATCTATCCATTGGTGATTAGATTCCTGACCAAGGCAATCTATCCATTGGTCTCTCAACAGTTTAGGCACTGCAATGCCATGGACTAGATTTTTGGCCAAGGCAATCTATCCAGGTAGGACTAAGATGGGCTCAAGCTCTCAACCTCTATAGGTACCATCAGGCTTACTTGCTAACCATCAACCTAGAGATCCAGGGGCGTGTTAGAGCTCAATGACTAACGCCACCTTTCCAACTTCAGGACCTAGACATCAATATAGAGTATCGACTAGATGTCCTCCTAGGCAATGCTTCACTCACATAGCCCCTCCTTAATCCAGCAGATCGAGGAAAACAATTCTCTCTTGATCAAATTGATTGGTAACCAGCATGCTATCAAAACCTTCGAGAGATTTACACAACCCCAATCAATAATATACTTTCACATGTTCATAATTAGACGCAAACCTTCGGGGTTTTCTTGATGTTGCTTCTCAACACGGTAGGCCTATTTGTGAAAATTTCAAAATAGAAATCCAACTGCAGCGACTGATATTATTTCTTCTACTTATTAATTCAGAAATAATTTATTGACAATGTTTTTGTGGCAAATGTCGAAATAAATTCTACTGCAACCTTCACAATTAAAATACTGTGGAAAGTAAATGCAAAGAAAAATACTAGCACAAGGATAATCACAATGACAATTATTTTTGGACAGTCATCCCTGGAAAAACCCAGTGTGGTAAAACCGATGCAGCAGATGAGGGTTTCTTTATTAATCTTCAGCAAAAATATCATGTACAAGATGCAACTAGTAGAATAGAAAAGATATCTTTGTGAGAAAATTTTACAGACAACTTTCTCACACTCTTGGCGAGATTCTGATTTGGAAGAGGACCTACTGCCCCCTTTGTCACTCATTGCATCAGCTTCTGTGTAAGGACTACACAGTGCCAACGTCTCAGCTTTTGCGCTTTCCCTCTACGTCACAGCGTCTGTGCTATCTCTTCTCTACTCGGCCTCTTTTGCTCTTGCCTCTCGACTGCTGCTAATACCCTCTCTACTCCTCACATGCAACTCTCCCTCTAAATCGATTTCCTCTTGCCAAACTTCGACCAGTAAGGAAATCGATTTTACTCTAGTAATTGAGTATCTGCCTGGTGTGCTTCCAAATGTCCATCAAAGTCCTTATAATCCTCAAGTTGAGTATTCAACAACCTAGATTAGATTCTAATCAATGGCTTAGATCATATTGACTTGATCCTCGTCTTCTTCTAGAAGTTTCACCCACAGTTGGATTAATACCCTTTAATTATTTTAATTTCCTAAGTTTAGACTTAGGCACTCATTAAAAATAATTAATTATTTTAATAACGCTATCTTCGAATGGAAATTACCAAAACTATTTCTAGGTATTGTGGAATACATGTGTATACGCCTCCCTGCAAAATTTGAGACTTAGAGCACATCCAATGCTACTAGAAATTGTTAATTTTAGGTATGTTCTATGCTTAGAGCAATTTATTTCAATTTTCACAGTGTGCTCAATATCTTTTCTAGATTAGCAATCACATGAGCATTAAAGTAAACTGTAGATAGAACATAAACATAAATCGCAGAAGACAAGCCAAGACAAGAGGACACAAGATGTGGCGCTAGCTAGGGACAAACCCCAATGTGGGAAACCCTTGATCAATTCTTCTTATATGTTCTTCAATAGTTCAGCAGAGAGAGAGAGAGATAATACATTTACAACTGAAGTCAACACTTTGACTTATCTAGATAAGAGCATAGATCATCTCTAAGAAGATGATACATGAGATCAGTTGAAGACATGCTGCTTCAACTAATTCTCCAAGGTGACTCCTTCACCTATCGTTGTGCTGCATTTCATCATCGTGCTGCACCTCATCGTGCTGCACCATGTTGCACCCATCATCACTATGCTGCATCTCATCATGCTTCATTAATCATGATTGTACCCATCACTGTATTGCATTATGTGCCATTGCTACACTATGTTGCCATACTGACCTATGTGCTGGCTGCATCTTGCTTGCTTGTAGTCCCTAGCTTGCTTGTTGTCCAGAGCATGCTTGTTGTCCTTTGCATGCTAGTTGTCCCTTGCATGCTAGCTGTAACATTGCATGCTTGGTGTATTTGCTGCTATGTACCATACAACTGTCCCAATGTTAGTTAGTTGTCCCTTGCACGCTACTTTCCTTTGGAGACAGATGCTCTGGCTGTTCTAGCAGTTTCGGCAATTTCCCCTGTTCTCGGCAGTTTCAACAGTTCTGGCAATTCCGGCTATTCCCGACAGTTCCAACTTTTCCCTGGCAATTTCGGCAGTTCCCGGTAATTCTTGCTTTTGCCCTCTGCGTCAGCTTTCCCGGCTGTTCCCTGCAGTTCCGGCTATTCCCCACAATTCTGACAGTTTTGGCAATTTCGGCTATTCCCGACAGTTCCCAACAGTTCTGGCAGTTTCAGTAATTCTGTCAGTTCCGGCTTTTCCTAGCAGTTCTGATAGTTCCCAACAGTTTCAGCAGTTCTGGCATTTCTTGGTAGTTCCGGCAGTACCGACAATTCCAACAATTCCGACTATCCCTGGCAGTTCTGGCAATTCCGACTATTCCCAATAGTTCCGAGTTCCGACAGTTCTGGTTTTTTCGGCAATTCCAGCAATTCCGACAAATACCCAACAGTTTCGGCAATTCTAGTTATTCCTGGCAGTTCTGGCAGTTTTCGACAGTTCCGACTATTCTCAACAGTTTCGACTTCTGCTTTCTGGATTAGGGCAACGTTATCCCTTAGGATCTCTCCTCCTACTAAAACCCAAAGACAAGTAGAGAGGAAGAGATCCCAAGTATGTTGAAAATGACTTGAAGGCCACCTCTATTTATACTAAAATGTTGAGCACAAGTGGGGTTTATTTGGTTGTTGGCCGACCTTGATGAATTGTCCCATAACACAAATAATTCATATCTCCATGAATACTTATCGGAACTGGATGATCTTTAGATCAATCCTACACCTCTCGATGAGAGGGATTCAAGTAAAATATCAGCTTCCATTAATAAGATGACCCACATGGAGTTTGGCCCTAGTTGCCAATTTCAACACTCCTTTTCAACTTGGGAGAACTCTATCCGCTGATCCATATGTCTGACTGTCCTATCTCTACCATCAGTGCCCTGCACTGCTTTGCTCTGTTGAACCATGAAGAAGAAGAATTGATCGAGAATGTCTCATACCATTCTCTATTGACCCGAAGTCAGTTTCATCTGAAGAGAATGTGTCACATCACTCTTACTGACCCGAAGTTAGTTTTATTGATCCCAGATCAATATCACAAGAGAGTGTCTCAAACCACTCATACTGATCCCAGATTAGTTTCTTTGATCGTAGATCAATGGAGGTCATCCTAACATAGGGAGTATGATAGATACAACGATGCGTCCATCAATAGTACTACTATGGTCCCTAACCGCATTTCCCTGCTCATTGATCAGATGAGAGGTACTTCCAATTAGTCCCAAACTGCATGGGTAGGATGCCTCGACAGGAGAACTAATCATCTTGGTCACAGGAGAACGAATTATCCTGCCCCATAGTTTCCACGAGAGAACTAATCATCCCGACCCACAGGAGAACTAATCATCTTGTTTCATAGTTGCCATGGGAGAACTAATCATCCCGACCCATAGGAGAACTAATCATCCTGTTCCACAGTTGCCATGGGGGAACTAATCATCCTGGCCTACAAGAGAACTAATCATCCTGTTCCACAGTTGCCACGAGAGAACTAATCATCCTAGCCCACAGGAGAACTAATCATCTTGTTCCATAGGAGAACTAATCATCCTGTTCCACAGTTGCCATAGGAGAACTATTCATCCCGGCCCACAGGAGAACTAATCATCATGTTCCACAGTTTCCATGGGAGAACTAATCATCCCGACTCACAGGAGAACTAATCATCCTGTTCCACACTTGCCACGGGAGAACTAATCATCTCGGTCCACAGGAGAACTAATCATCCTGTTCCACAGTTTCCATGGGAGAACTAATCATCCTGTTCCACAGTCACCATGGGGTATCAAAAGGAAAGGTTGAACCTGTCATCTTGTACATAGCGCACCACCAAGGGAGGGCGAGTCGCCCTGTGGTCGTATGTTGCTCGAGTAAGTACCCCGAGACCCCCAGAGCTCCCAAAATTCAATACATGCAACATGCAGGACTCTTATAAGAAGGTCTCTCAACGATTCCAAGTCATTTGGGAAAGTCACAGATTTGACCTTTCCTCGGGGCTTTGACAAAATGTCTGCGACCTGTACATCAGTTTCAATGCGATGAAGCCTCCTCGCTCATCAACTTACCATATCCCAAATAAGGCAATATCTGATGTCTATTTGCTGGAGCAATCTTTGAATACAGGATTGCTCAATAATCGAATCCCCCCTCTGGTTGTCACAAAGAATCACAGTGGTATTCATCATGTGTACAAACAACTCACTTAAGAGCTTCTGCAACCATGCAGCTTCACACGAGATCATACTTGTAGCTATGTATTCGGTCTCGGTGGTGCTTATAGCAACCGATTTCTGCTTTTTGCTCATCCATGATATCGAAGCAGAATCCAAAGAGAATCAACACTGGGAAGTGCTCTAGTGATCCTTCACATTGCCTGCCCAGTCAGCGTTCGAATAATCATGCAGTTTCATATTTCTGGCAGTGTATCTCAATCCATGAGAGATTGTGCCCTGAAGATATCTCAGAAGATTCTTGGCACCAATCCAGTGAGGCTCAACCAAATATGAGCTCACCATGCTAACTGCAAAACATATGTCGGACGAAGTTCCACCAGGAAGCATCAACAACGAATGAGTTTAATTGAAACTCAGAGGCATTTCCAAATCTGGTCCGACATCAAACTACCATAAACGTCTTAAAGTAAGATCCTCGAGGTAGTCCACAGGCTTGTTAGTTTACATCCACAATTCTGGATCCAATCCCTCTAACCTTCCTGCAAAGAAAGAAGGTTCTGCACTTGCCAGAAATAGGTTCTTCCTCATAAGGTGCCGGTATGAGAAGGTCCTATCAAATCCCAACCTTCCGGGTAAATGTTTGGATCGGTTTTCCAACTCCTAAGTGAATCTCAACTTCATAAGAACAGCTATCAAGTCCTCTCATACTCAACGCCCGGGTGTTGCTTCAAGCCATAGAGGGCCTTCTTCCACCTGTATACATGAGATTCCCGATCATGAATCTCAAACTCCTCGGGTTGTTCCAATCTTGTGGATCTGCTACATGAGGGGAATGGTCCCCTTGTAAGATTTTCCTTTGGTACATCTTAGACATGTACTTTCATGCTCTTTTTGAATTTAGGCATCCCTATCACCATCTGACTCATAGACCTTCGGTGCTATGTGTCAATGGACATGCTCCACAGTGGACTTCCTGCAACTTGATACAACCCTAAACTCAAAAACATCTTTGAAAATTCTATTTTCAAACACGTACCTTTCCATCAATGCGTGCCACCTCGTAACGTTTGACTTCCATTGCTGAAATGGACACCAGGTTCTTCTTGCGATTAGGTACATAAAAGAGATTCTGTAAATGAATCAAGTTACCCTCATTCAATTGAAGGGTAACATTCCCTACACCCTTTCCGGGATAGGTGGCATCGACTCCAAGTATAATTTCACGATTGTTTCCATCTCTACCAAACTAGAGAGTGCACCCTTTTATCCAATGAAGTGCCTTGAAGCACTGCAATCAATAAGCTAGATTCCCAAAGAATTTGAAGGAGAGGGCCAATACAAGATAATGCTTCTTTATTTGATCAAAAACAACATTTGATTCTTTATACTTGGGGTTCCTTGCTTTCTTTGAAGAGTCGACCATTTCCTTGATGACCTGCATTCCCTGTCATTCTTTTGATCATTGAAGATGTCCTTGGAATGATTGTTATCTTCATCAAGAGATGTGTCTCTGCCATTCAGACACTCCTTCGCATAATGGCTGAAGTTATTACAACCAAGGCATCTGCCTTTCCTTCCATCATTAGATCCGGACTTCCCATTGAAGTGATCTTTAGGTAGGCCATTAGAAACTTTTCCTGCGCTATTCTAATAATATTTTCTGCTTCGATTTCACCCTTGGTGAATTTGAAGAGGGATGAGGAATCCATTGATCCTTTGTCCTTTCCCAACTGTCTTTGTTGATTGCTCTTTCACTCTTGCTTGGGCATTGTCTTCACCTCAGCTCTGATACCATGTTAATTTTAGGTATGTCCTACGCTTAGAGCAATTTATTTCAATTTTCACAGTTAGCTCAATATCTTTTCCAGATTAGCAATCACATTAGCATTAAAGTAAATTGTAGATAGAACATAAACATAAATTGCAGAAGACAAGCCAAGACAAGAGGACACAAGATGTGGCGCTAGCTAGGGACAAACCCTAATGTGGGGAAACCCTTGATCAATTCTTCTTATATGGTCTTCAGTAGTTCAATAGAGAGAGAGAGAGATAGTACATTTACAACAGAAGTCAACACTTGACTTATCTAGATAAGAGCATAGATCATCTCTAAGAAGATGATACAGGAGTTCAGTTGAAGACATGCTACTTCAATTGATTCTCCAAGGTGACTCCTTCACCTATCGTTGTGATGCATTTCGTTATCACGCTGCACTTCACCGTGCTGCACCATGTTGCACCCATCATCACTATGCTGCATCTCATCATGCTTCATTAATCACGACTGTACCCATCACTATATTGCATTATGTGCCATTGCTGCACCATGTTGCCATACTGACCTATGTGTTGGTTGCATCTTGCTTGCTTGTAGTCCCTAGGTTGCTTGTTGTCCCTAGCATGCTTGTTGTCCTTTGCATGCTAGTTGTAACATTGCATGCTTGGTGTATTTGCTGCTAAGTACCATATAATTGTCCCAATGTTAGTTAGTTGTCCCTTGCATGCTGCTCTCCTTCGGAGACAGATGCTCTGGTTGTTCTGGCAGTCTTAGCAATTTCGGCTGTTCCCGATAGTTCTGACAGTTCCGACAATTCCGTCTATTCCCGGCAGTTCTGGCAGTTTCGGCTTTTCCCCGGTAGTCCCGACAGTTCCCGACAGTTCTTGCTCCCGCCCTCTGCGTTAGCTTTCCCTGCTGTTCCGGTTGTTCCCAGCAGTTTTGGCTATTCCTGACAATTTTGACAGTTCCGACAATTCCAACTATTCTCGACAGTTTCGGCAGTTCCGGCGGTTCCGATAATTCCGGCTATTCCCGGTAGTTCTGGAGTTCCGGCTTTTCCCAGCAGGTTCTGGCAGTTCTCGACAGTTCCAACATTCCTTGCAGTTCCGACAGTTCCGACAGTTCTGGCAATTCCGACTATCCCTAGCAGTTCTGGCAATTTCGGCTATTCCCAGCAGTTCCAGTAGTTCCGACTTTTCCCGACAATTCCGGTAGTTCCCGACAATTTCGGTAGTTTCTGCAATTCCGGTTATTCCCGGCAGTTCTGGCAGTTTCCGCTAGTTCCGGCTATTCTTGGGAGTTCAGGCTTCTGCCCTCTGGATTAGGGCAGCGTTATCCCTTAGGATCTCTCCTCCTACTAAAACCCAAAGACAAGTAGCGAGGAAGAGATCCCAAGTGTGTTGAAAATGACTTGAAGGCCACCTCTATTTATACTAAAACGTTGAGCACAAGTGGGGTTTATTTGGTTGTTGGCTGACCTTGACGAATTGTCCCATAACACAAATAAATTCATATCTCCAATAGAATACTTATCGGAATCGGATGATCTTTAGATCAATCCTACACCTCTCGATGCGAGGGATCCAAGAGAAATATCAGCTTCCATTAATAAGATGACCCACATGGAGTTTGGCCCTAGTTGCCAATTTTAACAGAAATCAACATTCCCTCTTAGCGAGGAATGTGCTCTAGCAATACAACCTGCTGAAGCATCACCTTGTTCTGTAACATCTCCCTCTGCACTGTTGTTGTCTGATATCACTGCCCACCGACTACTGTGCAGATGCTACATTTGTACTGTTGCTGACTTTGCCACTGCCAACACTGCATTTGTACTGCAACTCCCTCTCATTTCCTGTCACTATAACTGAGAAATCGCCTATTTCTGCTACTAAAATGGATTCTCTACCATACCCATCTACTCTTTGAATTGAATGAACTTAGCTCTTACTTGAGCCTTTGTGAGTATGTTTGCTAATTGATCTCTTGTGGGGACATACTACACCTGTACTGCCCCATGCTGAACACACTCTCTGATACAGTGACATCTGATATCAAAATGTTTCAATCGATCATGAAAAAATGGATTGTCAGAGAGTTTGATACAACTCTGATTATCACAGTGAATCTTGGTCGCTTCCATCCTTTTTCTGAACAAACTCACAAGTAGTTTTCTAAGCCATATAGCTTTACACGTAGTTGTGCTTGCCGCCATATATTCAGCTTCTGTTGAGCTCAGAGCTACCGACTTTTGTTTCCTGCTACACCGAGAGATCATTCCTGATCCAAAACTGAAGCAGTACCCAGAGGTACTTTTTTTTCTACTGAACTACCTACCCAATTTGCATTTGTGAATCCATCCAATCTGATGTTATCTCCTGGGGAGTATTTCAACCCATATTTGACTGTTCCATGCACATACCTAAGAATGTGCCTAGCTACTGCCCATTGTACCCTTTTCGGTTCCATCATGAATTGACCAAAGGTGTTGACAGCAAAGCAAATGTTTGGCCTAGTGTTGACCAGGTACATGAGCGACCCAATGAGCTGTCTGTACAAGGTGGGGTCCACCTCCTTGTCTCCTGATGCATCTATTTTCTTCCAGTTGTTGATCATGGGTGTAGCCATGGGTCGACAACCCCGCATTCTGAATCTCTTCAGAACCTCTGTAGCATATCTTCCTTGCCCAAGGAAGATCTTCCCATTCTTCTGCCAAACTTCCAATCCTAGAAAATAATGCATCGACCCCATATCCTTCATGTCGAATTCTGCTTCGAGATTCTTCTTGAAGTCCTGTATGAGCTTAGATGACCCTGTTAGAAACAAGTCATCCACATATAATACTAGAATAAGTGGCTCATTCTCTACCATTAAATAATAGAGATTGGAATCAACCTCTCTCTTGATGAATCCTAATTGTTGCAAGTAATTATCAATCCAACCATACCATGCTCTGGGTGCCTGCTTGAGCCCATACATGGCTTTCTTTAATCTACATACATGAGTTCTCTTTTCATGAGTTTTGAAGCCTTCACGTTGTTCTATATACACCTCTTCTTCTATCACCCCATTCAAGAATGTTGTCTTGACATCCATTTGGTGAATCTCCCATCCCATTTGAGTTGCTAGGGATATAACAGATCTAATAGAGGTATATCGGGCTATTGAAGCGAAGGTCTCTTCATAGTCTATTCCTTCTTTCTGTGTGTACCCCTTTGCCATGAACCTAGCCTTGTACTTCTCTATACTGCCCGCTGCAACATACTTGATCTTGTAGATCCACCTTGATCCTACAACTGATCTATCCTCTAGTTTAGGTACTATTTCCCAGATGTCATTCGTCATGATAGAACTATACTCTTCTACCATGGCATCCACCCAAACTTGGTGTTGAACGACTTCCTAAAAGCTAGAGGTTCTGATTCAACCTGTGCTACCAACGCCTGGTACTCGTCAGGCTGTCTATGCTGCCTCTTCTCAGTTCTAGGAGCTTCAACAAACTCCTTTGCGTCCCTCAATGTCTGCCGTACTTCCCTGATGGTTCTACCACTAGTGGTGGGAGGCTCAATCAACTCTTCCTGATGCTGTCGTTCCATCTGCTGAGAACTATCTGGATTTCCTGAGGAAATACTAGTACTGGTCACTGTACTCGATTTAGGTGTCTATCCTCCTACTTGTCCTCCTTGCTGCCCCTACTGCTGCTGGACTAACGGAACATCTACTGACTGACCTTTTGCTGGCATCTCTCGAGATTTCTTGAAAGCTCTATCCTCCATTAACTTCGCATCCCGTCTCACTACAATCTTCCTGTTGCTAGGAATGTAGATTCTGTATGACTTTGAGGTTTCGCTATATCCTACAAGGTACCCCTTTTTTGCAGTCTGATCCAGTTTACTATGCTTTTTGTTTGGAATGTGACAATATGCCATGCTTCCAAATATCATTAGATGACTGACTTTCGAATTCTTCACTGTGAAGACTCCTGCGGGCGTTTTCTTCCCCAATGCTCTATGAGTAGTTCTATTCTAGATATACACCATCGTGTTGCAAGCTTCTTCCCATAAGAACTTAGGCAGATCTTGATCATACAACATCGCTGTTTCCGCTCCAACAATAGTTATATTCTTGCGCTTTGCAACTCCATTCTGCTCCGGATTATAGGGAGCTGTCCATTCTCTTTTGATGCCCTACTTTGTGCAGAAATCTGTGAAGTCTTTGTCTGTGTATTCTCCACCATTATGTGAGCGCAATACCTTTATCTTTTTCCCTGTCATGTTCTCAACGAGAGCCTTAAACTCTCTAAACAGATTGAAGACCTCATCCTTGGTATTTAAGAAATAGATCCAGGTTTTTCTAGAGTGATCATCAATAAAGGTGACGAAGTATTCGCCACCACTAAGAGCTCTTGTGGACATTGGACCACAGATATCTAAGTGTATCGCCTTTCCCTTTGTTTTTACTCCTGGGAAAATTTGCTTTAGCATTCTTCCCTAGTATGCATCCTCTGCATATATCATCATGCTCAATACTAAGGATTGGAACTCTTGTCATAGTCTCTCTGAGAATCCTCAATGCTTTGTGGTGTAATTGCCCCATTCGCTTGTGCCATAGGTCATTTAGTTCCTTTTCACTCTTAAGATTGCTGCCTATTAGTGCCATTGGAGACTCGAGCTGCAATCTATACAGTCTGTTGCTTCGAGCTCCAATTTGTCTCTTCTTCTTCTAGCTTGGATGTTTGACATATACTTTCGTTCCAATGAAGTATACATCGTATCCCTTGTACTATAACTGGGACATTGAAATCAAATTTATTCCTAACCCGGGGACATGAAGAACATTAGTGACTCGGATGCTAGTTCCTGCTTTCGTCTGAAATGTTATGGTGCCTCTCCCTATTGGAGTACATTTCATTCTGTTTCCCATAGTAATATGGAAGTCCATTTGTTCTTCTTGATAGCTCGAGAAACATTGTCGTACTCCAGTCATATGAGCTGATGCTCTGCTATCAATGTACCAAACATCTGTCGATGTTGAACTTGACAAACATGCAAATTCTTCTTCTAATCTAGAAGATAATCTGGAGACATCTTGATTTTCCATCCTTCTTAGTGCTATCAATCTCTGAGGCTCTTTTTGCCGCCAACAACTACTGCAGAAAAAATTGCGCCTTTACCTGAATACTGCTCTGCGCAAAAGCTTCTGCGCTGCTCCCTCTATTACTGGCGATTTCAACCTAGAAATCTTCCTCTATGTCGACTCACTCAGAGAGGGATTTTTTGATGAGAAATTTGCCCTTCTAGGACTGGTCTGCGCAATTTCTTTGGGGTTCGATTTTCTACCTATGTAGTAATTTCAAACTCCCTTCCAACGCTTGGTTCTTCCGGTCTGCACTTATCTCAACTCTAATACCATGTGAAAATTTCAAAATAGAAATCCAACTGCAGCGACAAATATTATTTCTTCTACTTATTAATTCAGAAATAAGTTATTCATAGTGTTTCTACGACAAATATCAAAATAAATTCTATTGCAACCTTCACAATTAAAATACTACAGAAAGTAAATGCAAAGAAAAATACTAGCACAAGGATAATCATAATGCACAAATATTTTTGGACAATCATCCCTGGAAAAACCCA
>APFE031020620.1:0-13883 GCA_000404065.3 Pinus taeda
CGATGGGCGAGAATGGACAAATGGCAGAGACAGTTTGTGAGGTGGAAGATCATAGAATCTTCCAGAAGCTTCCCCTCTAACACTTGCCTCTCTGATTTCGACCAGGGATGAGTAAGAGATCATCAATCTACAAGTGGAATCAAGAACTATCAGAGAGAGGAAACTAATCAAAATCCCAGAAGCTGACTCACCCCCCTACAATCATCTATATATGGATCCCTCATCACAGAGATCCAGAGGATGGAATCTTTTATCTTGTAGAGAAGTGTTGTTGGTTTTTCTGGTGTAACATCATAGTGTTGGGTGATCTAAGCTTTACTTGAGGTGAAGAAGGGCTCTCTTGCTGGAGGATGATGCTGGGTCAGAACAATTGGTTGTAATCCTCTTGTTATTCTTGATATTAATAAAGTTATTCAAGTTTTCCTCCACATTCGTGTATGTTTGATTGTATATGCATTTGTGTGGTTAATACATATCTGGTCCTGTGTTTTTTATGAATATAGATCTCTGTTCTTCGATAGTATTATGCTGCTTTGATTCCACAGGTGCTCTCTGAAGTTGTGTAGACAAAGAAGGAGTGGCAAAGATCTATCGAGAAGGAGAGGAACCGAGCAAAGAACCAAGCGCAAGACAAAGGTTGGTGTCCTCTGTTCCCCTCTTGTCTATTTTTCATAAAGGAAAACGAAAGTAGTTTTAACTTGTTTGTTTCTAAGATAGCTATCAGTCTTAGTGGGAATAACAGCTCTAAGTGGACACTATTCCCGGTAACACGCGACGATCTAGATTGGGCAAATTAGTTCCAATTGTTGGCCTTCTGGATGCCTTTAGACCTAGTTGTTGGCATAGTTTGTGTCGCCCTTCTTCCTCTGGTATGGCAGTTCCGTCATTTGTGCTACTTTCCTTGGGGATGAGCTCTCTCTTCCACCTTTCATGGAGACTCCTTCTCCTATTTAAGCACTCACCTTTGATATGATCAGCTAGTTGGTAATTCCTTGGGTTGAGCAGTGCTGCTAGTGCTTTTGATAGATAGCTGGTGTGTGTGTGACAAGTGTGGGATTATTGATAGCTTGTGGAAGGTTGTGGAGTGGCTCTTAGCTTTGTGTTAAAGCTTATGAGTGAGAGAGAGACATTGTATGTTGGGAGATTCATCCTTGAAGAGTGAATGCTTGAGAAACATACTGGCTGGATCCTCCGAGAAGGCTTGTGACGTCAAGACTCGGTTGTAAGCTTGCTCTCATTTTATTATTAATACAATCAATGATGTTTTCCTATGTCTTGCATGTAATTTACTTGATAGCTCATGACTTCTTGACTTTGTGAGTAAATAGATCATTGTTGTTTTCTATTTACGTGCTTTGTTGTATTTTCTTTGCATTGTTTCAGGTTGATCACTCATTGAGGAGAAGGAAACGGAAGCTGGGCAACGCAATGAAACTTCATCGACCACCGATTGATGTAGGCCTCCAATAATGACTGTTTAAGGAAATCTATTGTTGATCTGTCTTTGCTGTGACTAGACCCACCCTAGGGCTAGAGGGGTTGCCTCTTTTCGCAGAGGGAACACTTTCCTGCATCACAAGTTGGCGACTCCGCTGGGGACCCTGACATGAATCTCCCAACTTGTGATGTGGGAAAGTGTTCCCTCTATGGACAGAGGCAACCCATCTAGCCCTAGGGTGGGTCTAGTCATATCAAAGATATATCAACAATAAATTTCCTTAAATAGTCATTGTTGGAGGCCTACCTCAACCGGTGGCCGATGAAGTTTCGTTGTGCTGCTCCAGCTTCCATTTCCTTCTCCTCAATGAGTGATCACTCTGAAACAATGCAAAGAAAATACAACAAAGCATGTAACCGGAAAACAACAATGATCTATTTACTCACAAAGTCAAGAAGTCATGAGCTATCAAGTAAATTACATACAAGACATAGGAAAACATGATTGATTGTATTAATAATAAAATGAGAGAAAGCTTACAACTGAGTCTTGATGCACAAGCCTTCTCAGAGGATCCAGCCAATATGTTTCTCAAGCATTCACTCTTCAAGGATGAATCTCCCGACATACAATGTCTCTCTCTCACTCATAAGCTTTAACACAAAGCTAAGGGGCACTCGACAACCTTCCAAAAGCTATCAAAAATCCCACACTTGTCACACTCACACCAGCTATCTATCAAAAGCACTAGCAGCACTGCTCAACCCAAGGAACTACCAACTAGCTGATCATATCAAAGGTGAGTGCTTAAATAGGAGGAGAGTCTCCATGAAAGGTGGAAGAGAGAGCTCATCCCCAAGGAAGGTAGCACAAATGATGGAACTGCCATACCAAAGGAGGAAGGGCGACACAAACTATGCCAACAACTAGGTCTGGAGGCATCCAGAAGGCCGACTGTTGGAACGAATTCACCCAATCTGGATCATCGCGAGACGTAAACTGGTTACTCACAGCAGCATCACGATCAGGCAATGCACGCAGACTTGTTGTCACAAGAAATAACTCATAGCCTCGCGCCGGGTGTAGAAATCCAAACGTCATGGGAAACAGATGTACACCTGCAACAGAGTCGCGATGAGGCCGCTATGGAGATGGAAGCGTAGCGTATATTAAGGGTTTTCTCGTGACATGGCAGAAACTTAAGAAATAAGGGTCATTTGTAGCAACAGAGAGCATTTTATTATCAGTGGGAAGATATAGACATGTTGATTTGACACATGACACAATAGAAGGACTGAAATGAGGACAGTGACAAATTACTGTGTAACAGATGCCCCCTAAAGTGTGAATCCTGAGAGAGTGGGAGGGGTGAAATGCTTTACGAAACTGTCTGAACTGGAACCACCTTGAAGATCCTGCAGGCGCAAGTACAACTTATATAATAGTGAAATACATATAGTCTAAGCATGGGCGCAACCATCCATAGGACATATAAAACTTGGTCTGTGGTATGGATGCAGCCACCCAACTGATAAGACCATGATAATGATAAAGGTATGGTCGTAGCCATCCATGAAGACTCAGGTATGGTCGCAACCATCCATCAAAGAGTCACGTAATCACAAACAAATCCACGCAGCCCAAACATGTGTAATCTTAGTTCGGGGTCTTGAAACCCATCAGATGCATAGTACAAATTCTAGCATGCGAACAAATGTGTTGAAGTCGAGCATGGTAGAAAGTCGCTTGATTACCGACCAATGATGTAAACGGTTAACAAGCACGAGAGAAACCACCAATAATGCCAATGGTTCTCAAGGTACTACCCAATACAATCCACTAAGTGTGAAAAATGAGCTTAAGTCGAACACTCGTGGAATCACCCAACCAAGGACCAATGAGGAAAGTCTGTCATCGGGCACAAAGAACTTGCCATTGAGGCATGCAATCTCCAAGGTACTAAAAGGGATCTCTAGATCAATCTCCTGGATAATGAGCTGGTGTCGACAAGAGATGATCCGTCGTAGGAGGGCCATGATGTTTCCCCCATCAATGACACGAGATAAGGAACAAGTCATAGATGGTGAAACAGAAGATCAAAGGAGGAGGTAAGGGTATAAATTGCAGAAATATTATACTCTTGAATATAACGGTGACACGACTTCGGAACGTGGCAACATTTTTATACCAAAGGATCGGAGGCTTGATGGAAGCAACATGGATCAGATGGAATGAGGCAAAATGACAACCCGAAATAGCGGAAGGCCAGATGATGATGTATGGATATCCCAACCCGACAAGATGCAAAAGTGTCGATGTTCAAGAGTGACTAGCTACCATAGATAACCAATGGTGATTTCCAAATTTTCCCCCACCATTACTGGCGAGTACCCCAATTATTTTTGAAAAAAAGCTTGAAGGGGATAGCATATGCTTGTAATATAAGTTCGACCTTCGGTCGAATCCAACCTAGTAATAGTTTAACGAGCCCTAGGGAGGAGAAGGTCGAGTCTCGTCATGGTGATGAGTCTAATGTCATCAGGGTTTAATGAGTCCGACATAGGTAAAACTCAGAGTCTTTTCATTTTTAGGGAGTTTGAAAAAGACACAGAAAGAAAACTCCAGGGGGTCTTTTTCATAGATTTGTGTCCATTGAGCCTGAAAAAGCATAAAACAATACTGCAGAGAACTGCTTGATCATTACGACCAAGGAGTACTTTTCGTAATTAGTGACCTTGATCCAAAGGAGTAAAAAAGCGATCGAAGACACGTCGTCTCGTAACCAATATTGGACTTGAAATGACAAAAGTCCAGCAATCTTTTCGTGTTTACATGGTCAGAAAACAGCTTAAAGCGGATTGCCTCTTATTTTGTTTTGATGAGCCAAAAGGAATGACTCGACAATCTTTTCGTCTTTTAAGTCGGAAAAGAGCTTAAAGAGGACTTTGAAGTAGGACATAACCTTGACACCTATAGTTCTGCGCAAAACACGTCAAACGTAAGACCTATTCAACATAAATAGATAATGTATGCGGAAGGTAAGGTCAAAACCCAGAAAACCCTAATTAAAATGCGATATAAATGAAAAAACCCACACCCTAAAGTACAATTTTTTAATTTTTTTAAAAAATTACTATAAAAAGGGGTGGGGTAATTCATTTTTTACCATTCACATTGCACATTTTTACCTTTGGGCATTTGGAGCACCAACCTGAGTGAATTCCTCAAGCTGATTCCGGCACCATCCATCCACGGTTCGTCCGAAAACCTTCGCCAAGTAAGTACATTCTCCCTTGAGTTGCATTTCAATAGTTTTTTTATGCAATTCAGTGTTAAATAGGTGGGTTTAGGTGGATTTTCAAATCCGAGTCCGCCTCTCGATGGTCGCGGAAAAGCCGCTTGGGTTCGCGACGACCAAGCGTAGTTACACGCACCACCTCCATGATCGTCGCGAGAAACAAATGTACTCTTGCGACGATCACAGGAAAAATGAACTATTGACTCTGCACCATCGCCGCTATTTGGAAAACAACCGCGATGGTGACGTGAAGTTGAATTTTTGTATAAATTATGGATTTAAATTTATGAAAATAGTTCTAATTCATTTTCCTTTTAATGCAGGATGACATGGCATTTATTTGGCAGGAACGAATGCATGATGTCAACGACGAAGAAGCATTCGCTGATGCTGGGTGCTGAAATGCTTTACGTGCTTGCTGATTACTAAACTTTTTCCTCACTCCGCATCTGCGGGCCCAACCCGACTTGTTAGAGCTATTGATTCGTGCTTGGAATCCAACGGATGGAAAATTTGTCATCCGAGGCAAAGACATTGAGTTTGATGCTACATACATTTATTTCTTGAGTGGATTGTCCTGTCGTGGTGAGAGGCCTATTTTAGAAGGCCAACGAACAGGCGGGGAATCATTGGACATGTTGATAGCTCGGGTGTGCCCAGGGGCACGCAAATCAACTATTAGCGGGAAATTGGCGATTCCCTCAGTAGAGGACCTGATTCTTCGTTCGGTTCTATTTATGGTGATGAGAGTATAGGGCTCCTAGGCCCAACATGAGGCAACAAAGACCCACCTTCGGTTGGCTCTTGAGTGCATTAACTCGACGATGTACAACTGGGCTGAGGCAGTGACCATCAATATGAAGAGGCAGCTCACCAAATGCCATCGTGGGGTAATTAAGCAGTTTGGTTACGGGTCTATTCTGATCCCGATCATGCTGGATCGAGTCCCGTCACTTCAGTTGCAGGATATGGATTTAGATGATTCGAGACCACGGGAGACCCGGATCACTCGCTAGGCACATGTCATGTTGCGAGGGGGTGGCGGTCGACCAATGTCATGGGGGACACTATTCTGAGAGTGGTTGAATCGTCAAACGATATTCGTCGAGGATTGACCATACGCAGGTATGGATTTTCAAGGGTAGCCCGGCATGATGCTACCCGCTGGAGGTAAACACTTGATCACACTATTTTTTGGATTTTGTCTTTTATGACGTTTTTTAAATTTTTCACGCATATGCCTTAATGATGTATCCTACATTACTGTAGATGTGGGACCAAAGAGGCCCGTGGGACTGGCTCGGGAGGCATGGAGGGAACCACAAGTCATTAAAGAGCTGGCTTTGGTTCCTCCAGTTGGCAATTCAGTGGAGACAATGTCCCGTAATCTTGAGGGCCTGACATATGGGATCCCAGATTACCAGGGGATCGAAGAGGTTCCCTTGGAGTATCAGATACATACAGTAAGGGTGATACCTAGGGTACAAAGACTCTTGAGACAAGTCACATGAGCGGTGGTTTGCTATAGGGAGCATAACCCACAACATTAGAAGCCTAGGCTTTATTTACTACTGATTTTTTGAGAGACATGTGTCTCAGATGTACATAGACTCTATTTTTTTGGCATATACATTTATTTTTGAGTGCCTCGGTGCACCACACGACATATCTATATATATATATATATATATATATATATATACATGCTATCTTATGGTTCATTATTGTGTCTAAATGCTTCTGTACAATGTTTAATTTACATGTTGTGTAAATGTCTGTCTAATACATGATTTGCTAATGCATCGGTTAGCGTGTTTAATCTTCTTGGAATATGTTGATATGTAATAAAATCAAAACTTCTTTCTAATAATTTAACACATAAATACAACCTTAAAATCCTATGATCTCTAATGGAATAACACCCATTCAGTTGGTGGATGACAAGTTGAGAATCCAGATTCACAACCAATGCACGAATATCGAGGTTAATTGCCCCGGCCAACAATTCAATAATAGTGTTGAATTCAACGACATTGTTTGTGGTGCAACCCAGACAAACACCCTGAAGATCTATTAATTCACCATGAGGATTGTAGATCACCCATGCTGCAGAGGAAAGATTCCGAGTACTACGGCAGACACCATCATCGAAACCAACGTAAGGTGTACTAGACATTTGCACAAGAAGTAAAAAGGCACAATAAGTGGCGATTACGCCTACACACCAAGCCGTACAAACCAACACACACTGAAAACATACATGCTGAAAGACACACGTATGTACAAATCAGATGCACGAGATTCATTCATAACATTTTTCAGATAAAGCCTGTTTCAAGGCTTATCGAGAGGGTTCCCTTCATAATCAATCAGCTCATAGGCCTCTTTTTGCAAAAGTCGTTTCGCAATATAAGGCCCATGCAACATAGGCTCGAATTTTCCTACCCCTAGCTTATCATTTGCTTAATCATAGAGTAGGAGTAAATCTCCTTCAACGAAAGAACGACAATGGACAGTATGATCGAAGTGAGTTTTCACTCTCTTCTTCTATGCTTCAATGGCTAGAGAGGCTAGTCGACGAGTTTCGTCTAACCGCTCTAGGTAGAGAAGACGTTCTTCTACCGGAGTAGTGTTTGGAAGTAATTCGACCGCTAATTTAAGGGAAGGGATCTCACACTTGATTGGAAGGGTGGCCTCCAGACCGTAGACCAATTGGAACAGGGTGAACCTGGTGGCATTCTTCACTAAAGTTCGGTAGGCCCATAAGGCGTAGAACAACATCAAATGCTAGTTGGACTTGTGCATGCCAATGGTGCGTTGAAGCATCGTGACTAAAACTTTGTTGATGGCTTCTACTTGGCCATTGGCCTGAGGATAGTACGATGTTGAGCTATCATGTCGTAAGCCTAGCTGGGTTGTTAACTCAGTCATCATATGATTACGGAAATGTTTACCGTGATTAGTGATGACAGCCTGAGGGACTCCGAATCGTGAGATAACATAATTGAACAAAAATTGCGCCGCTGTGTGACTGCCTTCAGATAGTGTAGGCATCGCCTCGGCCCATTTCATGAAATAATCAATGGAAATGATGATATACCCATGCCCCCCGACCGAGTGAGGGTTACAGGTCATATAATCAATGCCCCAATTGGCAAAAGGGCCGACGGTAACAACAGGGTGCAAAGGAGCAGGAGGCGCGCGCATCTTCCATTGGTAGATTTGTCATTCATGACAGGAGCGGACAACAAGAATGAAATCCTTAAAAATAGAAGGCCAAAAATAACCAGCATGGAGGATCTTCTGAGCAGTAGCATACCTGGACATATGACCACGACAGGCATCGGAATGGCAGTCATTTAGAACTTTTTTGGCTTCCTCGAATGTTAAACATCGGTGGAGAATAAAGTCGGCACTGAGATGGTATAGGGTGTCCCCAATAATGCGATAAGGTGGAGAATGATGGTGAATCCGTCGCTGAGCATCCTTGGACAAATCTGGACGAAAAGAGGACATTTGAAGATAAATAATAATATCCCCGTACCAAGGATCGAGGGTAATAATCAAGAATAGAGTTTCATTCGGAATATGGTCCTCTAACTGAGAGGGCGCGGAAACAGATGGTAGGGAGCAAAGCAAATCAACAAAGACGAGGGATTTCTTAGACTTGGCGGTAGTGAACTCCAAGTATAACTCTTGAAGGATGACAATCCATTTTGAGTATTTGCCCCCCAGTAACTGACAGATGTATGTCATTTGGTTGCAATTAGAAATCATCGTCATGGTACGCAATAATATATAGTTGTGCAAACATTGGATGGCGCAAATGGCGGCCAATGCCAACTTCTCGAAATAGGCATATCGAGTTTCCATATCAAGCAAATTGCAGCTGAGATAGTAAACAACATGCTCAGTACCATCATCATTATCTTGAACTAGAACTGTGCCGATGGTAGTATCATTAGCGGCTAAATACAGAGTGTAATCCCGGTGATAGTCAGGGTGACATAAAAACAGAGCAGAAACAAGGAGGGCCTTGAGGTTCTTGAAGGACTCTTGTACAGCGGTATCCCAAAGAAAAGGGGTGTCTCTCTTTAAAAGCCGCGTATAGCCTTTGGCCACTTCAACATAATTCAGAATAAATCGCCGTAAATTTTTTTCTTTACCCTGCAGACTCTGCAATTGCTGCAGAGAAGCAGGGGGAGGGAGATTCAGGATGGCTTCAACTTTAAGGGGATCCAAACGAATACCCTCCCAGGAGACGATGAACCCGAGAAGTCTGACAGATTCCACGTAGAAGACACACTTATGCGGATTAAGATGGATACGACAGTGTCGACAACGAAGAAATATTTTGCGAAGGTGGGTTGGATGGTCTTGGCGTTTCACTGAATGAGCTGGAAGGTCATCTAGGTAAGGTTGCACAATGTGTCGAATATCATGAAATGCGTAAGAGATTGTACACTGGAAGGTGGCACCGACATTTTTTAAACCAAGGGGAGCTTTTTGCAAGCGAAAGTGCCCCATGGACAGGTAAAGGTGGTTTTGTGTTGATCCAAAGGCGAGATATTAATTTGGTTATAACCAAAAATCCATCCATGAATGAATATATTTCACTCCCGACACACTCATCAATGAGCTGGTCAATGAAGGGTGTAGGGTAGTTGTCTTTGGGACAAGCACGATTAATGTCGTGATAATAAACACATACCCTAATAGTGCCCTATTTTTTAGTGACAGGGACAATATTAGAGACCCAATCTGTGAGCAGGATAGGGTAAATGAAGCCAGTCTTAAGAAGCTTTTCAACTTCCACTTTAATAGCTACAACCTTTCAGGGGTGCACGGGGCGCAGACGCTGTCAGACAAGTTTGGCACCCATATATGTAGGTATTTCATGCACCATGATGCTAGGATTGATGCCGGGCATCTCTTCGTAAGACCAAGCGAACACATCACGAAATTCACGAAAAAAGATCAGTATAAAGCCGAATCTCCTCCGGGTTACAAGTTACCCCAACATGGATGTGCTCGACAATCCTTGGTTCAATAGAGATGTCGATTGGTTGAGTTTGTGTAATGTTTCCCACATTCCCTTCAGAAGACACTTGATGAATCTAAATGGGTGTCTGAAGGGGTTGAGATGGGAAACAGGAAGCAAACCGCTTTAGACAAGTAAGCATTTCACGATGGGTAGGGAGAAATGAGGGACGATGGTGATGATCAGACCAAGGGGGTTCCTCAAAAGACATGGTCTCAATAATCGCTTCATCAGTAGGAAATATTTCCTTTAAATGGTTCGAAGAAGCGCCATCTCCAAGCCAAGCAGATTGAACGTACGAGTCAAGAGCTCTGCTCGAAGGAGAAGATGCAGAGGATGGAGCCAATGTAGAAACAATTTCGACATAGTTGAGCTCGGCAGGACTCAACGGCATCTCATCGCCCCATGATTCTATCTGATCAACATGAGGAAGAACCCAAGGATTAGACCGAACAGGAATCATATTAATGGGAGCGATGTTGGGAAGTGGGAGTGAAAAAACACCCATAAGGGCAAGATCTTTAAAGAGTCCAGCACCCACACTCTCATATGGAATGGAGGTATGCTCCACGAAAGGCACGTTACCATCTGAGGAAGAAGAGGGGAAGAAGGACAACTGGTCTATTGTGACGATCTTCCCTTGATGAGGAAAATGGATAACACAAAATAGAGATGAAGCCACGGCTGGCATGGCATATGTCCAGCTTCATCCTAAAAGGAGGTTGTAAGTTAAGTTGGCATCGACAACTTCGACCGTCTTCCCCTCCAGAGTAATAGGAAAGTGCTGGAGGATACCATAAGGATGTGACTCTCTCCCATCAAAGGCTTCCAAGGTCATGGGAGACTGGCTCAGAGTCAGAGAACCGATAGCCTTCCAACAAGCAACAAACATAATGCAAGTAGAAGCAGCTTCATCAATGAATGTACGGTGAATAGTTTTAGAATTGATGATGACTTGAATAAGGAAAGCAATTTCGTGAGGTAGTCTCGATACATGACTGTCTAGGTCAAAAGTGATCAAATCCGAGTCGGCCGGGTCAATGCCACCGATGGCCGATAGCAAGGACTTCCTCTGGGAGGGGCAGCTGTGGAGGACTTCTAATGCAGACATAGCTGATGGAGCCTGGGCTAAGTGCTCAACGATGCTATAATGCTGAGTAGCACGAGAATTAGGGTTGTAAGAAGACTTCTGGAGCACCCCTTTAGGAGGGGGTCAGATGATCGTTTCAGTGCTAGGTCGCTTGATATGGAGGGGACCAAAAATGGACGGAGGAACACTAGAGGGGACCTTAGTTTCCTTCCCAACAGATGACAGATACTCTTTTGCCCAAGTACTAATGTGGATGGGAATCGTCCCCACCATAAATACTTGAGAACCAAAGGGAGAAGAGGATTGAGATGGATTAGCCACCATTTGAGTTTGCTGCGAGGGAAAAGGTTCTTTGAGCATGACAGGGGTCCCAGGGGCACCTTTCAACAGACGACTAACTTTAGACCTCCTCGGGCAGTCTTTGGTATAGTGATCCTCGTCATAGATAAGGAAAGGATACTTAGGCTTGTGTCTGTCACCTTCCTCAGATGGAGGCTTAGGGGAATCCTACTTCGATTAGTCAGCTTTATTCTTTCCTTTTCCCTTCTTTTTTCCTTTCGAAGCTTTTTCCGCCGTGGTGGAATGAATGGAATTAACCTCGGAAGTATTAGCAGAATTGGATACAGCCTGAGAAGTTTTTTCAGTTGAAACATTCGACTTTTGCTTCCCAGGGTTCGCAGAAGATTTGTTAGAGGACTTATTGACAAAATCGATGACACCGTCAACAGATGGCGTTGATGGGGCTTTGGAAGTTTCGAGCCTCGGAGCATCCAACAAAATATCATATAATGTACCAGACAAGGACTAAACCAAGTCAAGGTACTAAGCACACGCAATAGCTTGCTCTTCAGTTACACTTTCCCCCATATCAATGTCCCAGGCTATCAGACCGACAAATGAGGTCATGAACCAGTTAGTCAGAAGCTGATCAAGAATCTAGAACTTAATCGAATGACGATGTCATCTCCATTCATAGATATGATCGAAGATATGTGTGGCCGTGGTCTGTTTTAAGGATGTCAGGAGATGTGTGCCTGTTTCATACTGAATTAGCAACTAAAAATGAGTTAAAAATGCCATAGCCAATGAGTTAAAGTCCTGCAAAGATCTGCGAGATAGCTCAATATACCATTTAGCAGTAGAGCTAGTGAGAGTTCGTTGAAAAATGCGGAGCCAGATTGAATCATCAAGCCATGAATTTGATAAACATCATAGGTGATAGGTCATGACATGAGCTTGGGGATATTCTCCAGCTTTACCTTCAAATTTGGGACAATCACCGAGAATCTTAGCTGGGACTGGTGGCCAATACGGATTATGAAGAATAGGATCATTAGTCAGTTTGGACACGCCTGGTAATTCCAATGTTGCTAGAAAGGGTAATTGAGGGTTAAGGGGCATTTGAGGCCACGGATAAGAAACAACAACAGAGTTCCACCTAGTTCCTTGTTGTCCCCATTGAATTTGTCCAGACGGATTTGGCCCGTAGGGATTTTGTCCATAGGGGTTATAGCTGTAATTGGATGGTTGACCCTGGATTTGACCCCCTGCATTCCACTGATTACCGACTTGACCCACAGGAGAAACCTACGGTTGCTGAAAATTCTGATAAGGGTTAACCTGTGGTTGTTGATAATTTTGGTATAGGGCAAGTTGACTTTGCCCTTGGGGTTGCTGAAAATTATAATGCGACTGGGCTCCAAACTGAGCCTGGGGGCCAGACTGCATTTGATAAGCAGGTTGGGGTTGGGGTCCAACCTGAATTTGGAGACCGGATTGGGTCTAGAGCCCAGACTAGGGTTGAAAACTGGGTGGAGATTGAGAAGCAACGAGCATTTGAGCTCTCGGTTGAACAGTCCCAGATGGATATCCTTGGGAGAACTGAGGCTGAGCCATCTGGCTAGAAGGTAGACCTGGTTGTGATTGAGGTTGACCCATTTGCCTAGAAAGTTGAGCTTGCTGGGTATTGGGTTGACCTTGCACAACTAAGGGTTGTCCTGACTGGTCGGATGGCTGAGCAGACTGGATGGTTGGTTGGCCTGGTTGGATTTGAGGCTGACCAATTTGTCCAGATGGTTGACTAGGCTGGATAGTGGGTTGGCCTTGTTGAATGTGAGGTTGACCGACTTTCCCAGAAGGGTAGCTTTGCTAGATACCAGGTTGGCCTTGTTATATGTAAGGTTGTCCCAGATTACCAAAAGGTTGCCCGAAATAGGTAAAAGATGAACCACCAAAGGCCGAAGGTTGTCCCTGGAAGGGTTCTCCTTGTGGGCCTCTAGGTTGCCCTAGATAAGGTTGTCTGTAATACTGCTGCCCATGAGGGGGCTGCCCGTGAGACGATTGACCTTGATAGGGTGGTCCTTGAAGATTTGCAGGTGGTGCTTGGCCACCATGATAAGCAGTAGTGCCCCAAGCAACAGATAACAGAACCGTGACCTCAACCGCAGGTTGGGATACCATAGGTCCAGGGTAATAAACATGGAAAATTTTAGGGGCGAATGTTCGCCCTTTGGCGAAATTAAGGGCTTTTAAATTTTTAGTGGGCGAATATTTTGTATGATAGTAAATTTTTACAAATCACCTCAAATAGCCCACCTTATTTTAAGGGAGAGGGTAAAAAAGGTAAATTTAGCCCTTGAAATTAGGAGTTACAACCTTCCATTCGCCCTCATTTTCAAGAATTTTTTTACAAATCACCTCAAATAGCCCACCTTATTTTAAGGGAGAGGGTAAGAAAGGTAAATTTAGCCCTTGAAATTAGTAGTTACGCCTTCCATTCGCCCTAATTTTCAAGAATAGGTTTTATTTAAGTGAATCCTATGGGCCAAATACAGTATTTATAAAAGAGGTATGGTAAATTAATAAAAATATAAATAATTGAGAGGTATGGTAAATAAATAAAACATTTTTTATATTTACTCCATAAGTCACCTTATATACATGCAAGGGTGTAAACAAATAAAAAAATAAGTAAAGTGGAGGTATGGTAAATAAATAAAACCTCTTTTTATACTTA
>APFE031020621.1:0-47215 GCA_000404065.3 Pinus taeda
GGCAGCTAGTCCCTGCCCGAGCCCAATAGTCAAACAATAAGTTCACCTTTGGCTTTTTTGGAGAGCATGACGGAGCAGAGAGCATGACGGAGCAGGGGCAGGCGTTGCAGCAGCCGGTTGAGACCGGAGCGTTTGCGTTCTACAAAAGCAAACATAGTATTCGAACTATAACGACAGAAGTAAACTTCGCTAAATTATACCTTGTTGCTGAACCTGGCTCTCGTGTTCATCAAGGACAACGCCGTTAGTCTCAGCTTTTCTACTGAGCCAACACTGTGCTCGTCTGCATTGAAAATCTCGAAACCATTAGCAGCAGTTAGCCATTGAAATTACACAATGAGCAAGAGAAACGATTAATACAGATTTGGCCGTGGGACCACCAAGAGTAAGCCGCAGGTATCGTTGAAGTCCATAGAAAACCACGCCTAAAAACAATGCACAGTTCAGCGAACAGAAATCCAGTTGCATAAAGTTTCAGAAACTAACAGTTTTCGAATACTGATAAATTACCCCTCCAACGGACATTTTGATGCGTTGAATATCTTGCATTGTGAAACTGGCGGAAGCCGTGACTTTAGGCATCCACTCCACTCCAGGACCCCCCCGAATTGGCAACTCGCTATCGTTCATCCATTTCACTCTTAATAAACAGCTCATCAAATCGAGCAGTGTGTACCACATTATAAGCATAACGGTTAATAGCCGCTGGTATACATTATGAATGGTGAACCCACGCCTAGTAAGCAATTCCTCCGTAAAGCCACGCAAGCCACGTGCATGCAAGCCACGTGCTTGTTTGTCAACATTGCATGCAGCGGCCAGCACAGCCTCCGAATCCAGGGAGCTTTTCTTTCCACCGACAACACGAGGTACTTGGTTGGCGTATTTGCTGCATCAAAGCAGAGGAAATGGCGATAACTGTTTGTCTGGTTAGCTTGATGTGATGAATTGGGGTAATTGTTTTTATGTTTTTGGTGTGGCAGGCGTTTTTTGTTGCAGGTGGGCAAAACCCAGAGACTCTGTTGTCTGGTTTTGTGTTTGTATTTTTATGTTGGGCAAGTTGAATGTCGGTGGATCTGCATAATGCACAGCTCAGAGCAGAGGCTCAATTGATTCGGCTTTCAGTACTGCGACTGCAAAAACGAGGGTTTTCTATTTTTCCTTTCATTTTTTGGGCAATCTCGGTGTGAATTCATCAAAAAATGATTTCAGATCGTTATAGAACGCTCTAATTTATTGGCGTCAGTATATTGAACGATTCCGATCGGCTCTCTATCGGCTATTTCAGGGCAAAATACAGGTAAATTTCTAAACATTTCTCGTCTTTAGATGTGAACTGTCGTTTGAAATTTCCTTTTTCCCATTTATTACAGTAACGGCTTGTCAAGAATGGATTTCAGCTTCTTTTTACTTTGAAACAGAAAAAGCTCGTGTTTGGTAATCCACGGCGAGGTTGATTTTTAAGGGTTTGATTTGGGAATTGTTGGGTTTTGGGTTGGTAAGAATGGGTTTGCGTTCAGTGATTTAACATTCTTATTTATGGCTTCGTTGTCGTTATAAAATTTGTAATAAGTTTACTTTGTAACATTTTAGGTTCAGATCCGAAATCTCATAGTAATAATTGACTTCATAGTCTCCGTATTGTCGAATAGTTTAATTAGTAACTTGATAATCCGTCCAGTCCAATTCACTGAGATAAGTATTTTTGTCCACCGGTTATCGAGCTTGAGATTGTATTATCATGGAGGCCCTGGTTAAACCTTCGAGTGGCTGCGGATGTGGCGAGGTGCAAGTCCTGCGTGACTTTGATTGCACATAAATGTTCTTCATAGTGCAGCTGCATAGCAGAAAGACATCGGTGGTTTTATCTTCAGGGGCTTTAGTTCAAACCGTCTCAGTGGGGCACTTCCGCCAGAGATTGGTAGCCTGACAGCATTAAAAAAACTGTAAGTACAATTTAATATTGAGCATAGTAATTTAGAAATTCGTTGAAATTGTGCATCACTGATGTTCAACGATATTCATTGATTCAGGTCCCTTGCACTAAATAATTTGTCTGGCCCTGTCCCAAAGGAGCTTGGAAATCTTCATAATTTGATATTATTGTAAGATCTCCCCCTCTCTCTACACACATGCATTGCACAAATATCAAATTAAGCACTAAATGGGAAAGGAAAAAGAATTGCCAAACTAATTTGTTGTTTCGCATTTTCCTGCTTTCCCTATTGTAAGGTTCTTTATCAATCACAGGCTATCAGTTGAATTAATTGTAGTACAACAACTTCATTCAATCTGTGGGTGCTTAAGAAACAACTGGTTTCCATGATTACCGAAAGCAACAAGCAAATTAAGAAACCATGAACTATTTCTTACTCGGTGGTTTTATCTTCAGGGGCTTTAGTTCAAACCGTCTCAGTGGGGCACTTCCGCCAGAGATTGGTAGCCTGACAGCATTAAAAAAACTGTAAGTACAATTTAATATTGTTATTTTAATATATTTATGCCCCTATACTGTGAGCATAGTAATTTAGAAATTCGTTGAAATTGTGAGCGTGTTTTTGACAGATATCTGCTAAATACAGTAACAATTTGAGTAGTTCTTGAGTATAAACAATCAATGGGAGATTTACCTCAGCGGTCATGCCTTGATCTATTTCTTCTCTGCCAAGGATTCAGCTGCCTTGATCTTGCTCTGATTCAGCGGTCATGCCTTGATCTTACAGACTATTCACATTTGGGCTACCGAGAACATTTAAAGGCAGGCCGTTGTTCTCATGCAAATTACCGTTTTGACACGCCACTGCAGGGATGGTTCGACACGGAAGGGCAATGTTGACATGGCAGGGCCACCATACTTATGGTTTAACATAAGTACAAGTTTTGTTAGTTCTCCTAACATTAAATGTTAGGAGATTAATGCTAATGCAATCTTAGCATTAGTTCATGAACTCACTATCATGCTATATGAACTCACTCACTGTCAAATGACCTTGTCCTAACTTTCCGTATACCTGCCCGTATGCCTCGTTTTGAGGCCAAATAAGATGGAAAAGCCGTTGATTGGTTAAAAGAAAAAGAAAATATAAAATATTGTGCTGGGTTATCGTTTCATGAAATGAACTTTGTTTTAAGTTACATAACATTGATAGGTTATCGTGCAAGTTGCTTGGTTATAGAGCCGAAGTAATGCTAGCATTCCAAATCGATTACTATAGTCCCTGCCAGCCCGGAAGGGCAGGGACTAATAATAAGATAAAAAATGCATAGTTTCTTATAAAAATGTTGAATTTTTCCCCTTTTTCCAAACTATTAAGAAAATAAGTTGCTTGAAACATTAAGTTGTGAGCATGGTATCTTGACAGTGCATATTTTGTTATAAGAGTGTAGATATTTTATGTTGTTTTCGTATAGTATAGTTGTTTTTATGTATATTAAAGAAGAAAATGATACATAATATAGTTTATTTTTATGTGAATAAAACAAAATTAGATTTACAAATAGAAGCAAATATTAATTATGATATTAATTATTTTAAGAAAATAAATCAAATGTTTATGATAGCTAAGTTGGAAATCAAAACTTATTCATTATAACTAAAAATATATTAATCATTGTATTAATTTTAATTTTTAGTAAAAAAAAATAAAATTCAGAGCTAAATATTTAAACAAAAAAAAATGGACATATTAATAGGTTTATTTTTGAATACATGAATACAAAATGTGGTACATATGTTAAATATGAAAATAGAGAACGTAGAATTCATAGTTAAATACTCAAAAAGATTCTTTGCACATATTAATTTCTTATCTTTCAATACATTAATATACAATGTGGTGCATAAGTATTTAAAAGAACTTATATTCTTTTAAATAGAAACAACAAACCAAGAAATCAAGTAATTGTTTTCTTTGATTAAACCAATGTCAGGTATATTCACTCATCTTTGGTTTCTCTCCTTTATTTTTAATGTAAGTCAGATTATATCACTTTCATTTCTAAAATTAGGTGCTTTTTAAACTTAATTCATATATTTTGAACTATGACTATCTCCCAAGGTCTCCTAATTTCTCAGGCACCAAAAAAACTCATAAATGGGAAACAAAATCATAATAGGTCTCTCATTTCAAAAGTTGTCAAGTTTAAATGGGACCTCATACCAAGAGAACCTTATAACCTATTCTCCGTCATTTATCCATGTGAATATTTTTTCCTTCAAACAACATTTCTTATGCTCTTATATTATTATCATGTACTGTAGTTAATAAATAACTATTATATTTGAAAGTTTTGAACTAGGTATCATAACTATATCATGAAACAAGGATAACTTAGGAAAACCGCATAAATCAAAACCAATGTGTCATCACTAGTATTGGCAAATTGTTGACATTATGAGCTACTCATGTATTTTGGACTATTGATATCACTCAACATAGCACTCATTTTATTTTGATTTCAATAGTCCTTGAGAGATTGCTTTTATAAATTATCACAACATTATTTCTGCCCCATTTCTCATGGGATCCAACATGGGGATTTTTATTTAAACATTGCGATATGTCCATTAGAAACTCCCTCCATTATTGACTTGGGACATTGTGATATGTCCATTGGAAGCCCTCTCCATTATTGACTTGGGAGATTCCTCTCCATTATTGACTTGGGAGAGATTGGATGATTTTACTCCATCACATCCACATTCTTTGATGCTTAGATAATCTAAAATACATTTAGATTAATTATTCATTACACCTATTCAAAATATCCTCTATTAATTATTCATGAACCATCCGACAAATTATTTCTTCAATTTATTTTGGCATTCTATTTCCTAATTCTACTAATATATTTTCATCTCTTCATTATATATTAATCCGACAAATTATTTCTTCAATTTATTTTGGCATTCTATTTCCTAATTCTACTAATATATTTTCATCTCTTCATTATATATTAATCCAAGTCATGTCTCCTTGTTTGCTTATAGTGTTCTCTCTTCTTTGTACATCTTTCACATCCTAAAAGAAATTCTTTACTTATTCTCGTGTTCTCTCTTCTTTTTAAATCTTTTTTCTTTACCAATACTAACCTATCTCTCTTCCTTTTTTAAATGCTTGTAACATCCAAGCTCTATCTATCTATCTTTCTTTCTTTGATTTATATCTATTTTCTTAACTTTACTGAAACCAAAATAACATTTTTATAATATTACTAAATATCTGCATATATCTGCATATATAATATCGTTACTACGCCACGCTATTGATTTGTATCTATTCTCTTAGAATCTTTACCGTTAACCAAAATAACAATTTTATAATATTATTGCATAACAATTTTATAATATTATTAAATATCTGCATAGCATATGAAAAATATAGATGAATTTATTCACTCCAACCCAAGATATTTAACAATACATAACATTCTTCTCCTGCTATGTTTGTACTCTTAACCCAAATAAAAAATACGAGGAAATCATTCAATTGTTTGTGCCTCAGATATTCTTAATAAAACTATTTGCATAGATCGAACATAATGAGAAAGCATACACTGACTATAATTGATCTTGAAGCCATTTGAATCTGTTGAGTCACACAATTCTGCTGGTGGAAAGTTTGCTCAGTTCATCGAAAATGCGTTTTCATTGTTTCTGGAGTCATTTTTATCTGTTGTGTCACACAGAACTGATGGTTCTTCTGCGCTATCCAAAGAATCTGTCGCAGAGGTCGCAGTTCCTCATAGTTGGTTTTCAGATTTTTCAAGTCACTTGTGACATTCGCTCGGCTCTTCTGGCCTTCGGTATTTTAAAGGAATCGAACAATGATGTCACTCCAAGGCTCGAAAGCTTTGTAAGTTTTTTTCTTTTTAAATTAAATATGTCTTTGTTGTTAGGTCATTAACATTACTTGTATGTTTTCACGGGCTACCAAGCATATATAGTTTTTAAAGAATTCATTTCAAAGAAATACATATATATTAAAAAACATATCTCATCGATGTCATTTGAAAAATTCTCTCACTATTTAATTTATAATATTTTAGTGTTTTATCTATGATATTTTAAAGCTTTATAGAACTTTTTATATAAAATTATTTATATTTTTTTTCATTTAATCTATGTTTTTCATTTTAAGTGCGTTTTCTTATAGTTTGCTTACTTAATATTATAGTTTTAATTATGTACCTAATTTGTCCTCTCCATGTCAAATTATTATCAAATTAATCAAATTATTAAAGGAATATTTTAATTTATAAAATAAAAATACTAGTTTAGAGTTAATTAGTGCTGAATGAATAGTTGTGATAAAGAAGTAATTATTATCCACATATATCAATTACAATTAATAATAATAATAAATATATAGTACTTGTTACTAATGGCCAACCTAATTTGTGCACAAGTGATTCTAATTCTCATTTCCAATAAAATTTAATCTTATAACACAGAAGGAAATAATCCCACAGAAGCCCAAACCAATTATTCTACACCTTATAAAACCCAAACCAACTTTTCTGCATCTCATATTTTTATATTTATATGGAATTTGCTTTAGACGAACTGGCGGTATTTATAGATTTTCTTTGTGAAAGTTATATTTATAGCGTTTCTTTGTGGTTCGCAGTGTCTTTGCTGTCATCGTGATGATAGCCCTCACTACAGTGGCTGGCACAAATAAAGACGTTGCAGACATGCAATCGAACTTCTGGAGAGAAAAACTTCCGAGCATTCAAGTACCTGAGACTGTTGCAGCAAGCTTGTCGCCCCTTACAGAGGAGGAGGAGGGGAACACGTTCTCTAAAATCATAAAGGATGGAAATATGCAATTCCATGCCACCCAATTCTGTAAATCCGCGAATTTACTGTGTCGCCAACCTGTGGATTTGGTTGCTCCTATCCTCTGTTGGTCGAGATCCGGACCAATGAGATTGTTGAATGAGACGAGTGGTATGTTTTTCTCACTGAAGAAACTGAAAGAAAGGGGACAAATAACATTGCCAGAGATTTACAGTCCGTGGAAGTCATTTTTACCCCATAATCTATCAGAGTTGTTCCCATTTACGAAGAAAGCACTTCCAGATGTCCAAGCTTTGGACATGAACATGACTTTGAGTGCATCAGAGGCCAAGCTCCCAAAGGAAGAGATTGGGAAGTGCACAACTTCCATTGATGGCATGATAGAGTTTGTGCTCTCTAACTTTGGTACCTCTCATGATGTGGATCTCATTCCTCACCCTGGGCCCACAGCTGATATTAGAGATTTAATTTGTAAAATGAATGTCTTCCCTATTTTATTAATTGAAACTTTTCCATCAATTATGATGATAGATTTAATTTGTAAAAGTTATTATGATGATAGATTTAATTAGTAAAAGTTATTGAATTAGTTGTGAGTATTTACACGATAATAAAATTTAAAATTTTCATTTATTATGATTTTTATCAATACATAATATATATTTTTATTAAAACATAATATAATGGAAGCAAAAGTGTAATTTGTTTTTTTATTATTTATGGTTTTTTTATTAAGCTTTAATTAAATAATAAATTAGAATGATTATAGAGAGAATTTTGTAGCTACTTTGCCCTTTACCCATAGGGTATCAATAATTATGACTTATCAACCTTGGATAAGACTATATGATATAATTAAGTTTATAGATTGTGAAGTCTATAATTTATTTAGTTTGATATTAAATTAAAACAATATATTAATTTTCAAATGAATTGATAAATGTTAATTTTTCTAATGTGTAATAAAAGAATTTATATCAATAAATAATTTATAATTGTATATGAAGCATGTTTATGGTAAGAAAGACTAATTTATATTATAATTTTATATGTTATTTTACATTAAAAAATTAGTTTAATTTCTTATTAATTGGTAGATTTTTTGACTAATTCTTATATTTTCAATTACGTATGTTTCTCAATATCTAACCTTATTAAGACCAAAGGGAGAACCTTGTTGGGACATTTATGCATACCAACAAGTTTTCATTCAAACAATCATTTTTCATTCTCTTATATTAACATGTAGGGTAGTTGATAAATCTAGATAATATAATCTACCATATTTGATTTGTTTGATATAAGCTTCATGACTAGATCATGAAACTAAGATAATTCACAAAAAGAGACATAAAACAAGGCAATTTAGCCATCATTACTAATAGCAAATTGTTGACATGTTCCACTCATGCATTTTTTACTATTAGTATGACTAAACTTAACACTCATTTTCTTGGTATTTAAATAGTTCTTAGAGAATTCTTTTTATATATCACCACTATGTTGTTCTAGCGACATGTCTCACGAGGTTCACCATTGGTCCTTTTGTTTGATTATTACAATATGCCCATTAGAAACATGTCTCATGAGCTTCACCATTGGTCCATTTGTTGAACATTACAATATGTCCATTAGAAACATGTCTCATGGGGTTCACCATTGGTCCTTTTGTTTGAACATTACAATATGCCCATCAGAAACCCCTTTTGTTATTGACTATGGACATATTTCATGATTGTACTCCACATCCTCCCATTATACATCCCTCAAAACTTAGACCACTTTAAAAACTTTAGATTAATTATTCATTGATCTCATTCAAAATATTCTCTATTAACCATTAATGAACCATCCAAAACATTTCACTTATATTCAAAGAAGTTACAACTTCATCTTATTTTACCATTTCATTTCCTTAATTTTGTGGGTATCTTTTTCATCTTTTCAGTGTATATCAAATTTTTCATTATATTTTAATTTTTTTATTTGTTTATTATAGTGTTTAATGTAAATCTTCTCAATCTTAAATTAATTTTGCTTTATCTTCCAAACAAGAAGTTACTAATAAAAAAAAATTTTAAAAATTTTCTCTATCTTAAAGTCACCTACTCATTCATTTATGTTATTAAATATATTTTTGAACTTTTCTTATACCAATACAGGAAAATCATAAATGAATATATTTTTCCTATAACCCAAATAAAAAATACGGAAAAACATTGTAGATTGTTCCTATAACCCAAATAAAAAATACAGAAAAGCATTGTATTATTGTCTGTACCTTGTACATTCTTAATACAACTATTTGCATAGATGGAAACGAAACATCGACTATAATTGATCTTGATATGGTTTGAATCATGCGAATGGAAAGTTCGCTAAATTTATCGAAAAATGAGTTTTTAATAGTTTTTGGAGTAGTTTTAATCTGTTGTCACACGATATCTGTAGCACAGTAACAGTGTAGGCTTTCCCATCTCAGTTTTTAATACTTAGTTTTCAGATTTCTCATCCACTTGTGTCGTTCATTCGGTTCTCGCAGCTTTAAATACTTTTAAGACTTCGAACAATGATATTTACCGCATACTACGCAAACTCTTTTGCTGGCCGTAAATATCATTTTTATAATATTTCAAAACATAGTTTGGAAAATTCTTGATCATTTAATATATTGATATTTTTATAGTGTTTTATAAAAAAACTCATGAAACTTTTTTGTTTTTATAAATTATTCAAATTATTATGAAATTGATAATGTGTAATAATAATATTTACTTTTAATAATTGAATTTAGGTTTTTTTTAATGTTATAAATATTTTAGTATAAACTTATATATTTTATAAATTATTATTAAATTTTAATGTGTAATAATAATATTTTATTTTTAATTATGCCCATGGGGCTTTGGTTGATGGTGAATGGGTGCTTTGTTAGGGCACTCCTTGCGATAGGTCACCGGTTCAAATCCCCAGTGGGTGCTTAGGGTTAGTCTTAACATAGAAAAAAAAAATAAATATTTATTTTTAAATATTTTGAATTTTAGGTTTTTGTAATTTATATCATAAATTTAGAGTGTTTTTGTAAAAAATTACATAAAAAATTTAAGTGGACATTGTTTTGAATCATCTAGCTTGGTTCATCTTCAAGATAAGATGAAGAACTAGATCATGCTATTCAATTAAATAGTTGAATAAAAATGTTTTCTAACCATTAGAATATAACAACTAGTTTTGACTAAAAAGTTGTCATTAATTAATAAACAAAAACCATCTAGCTTGGTTCATCTTCAAGATAAGATGAAGAACTAGATCATGCTATTCAATTAAATAGTTGAATAAAAATGTTTTCTAACTGTTAGAATATAACAACTAGTTTTGACTAAAAAGTTGTCATTAATTAATAAACAAATTTTTAATTTAAATCAACTAATAGATGGAAATTAGTTGTAAATAAAAAAAAAATTAATTTTATTATCAATATTATTTTAATCTAAGCCAGGCCTAGTAATAATAAGGTCAAACTTAATTATTTTAAACAATACAACTAAAAAATATTAATAAGAAAATGAAAAAAAAAACAAATTTAAATATTCTAAACAATAAAATTAAAGATAGTAATAAGAAAATGAAAAAAATAAAATAAATAAAAATAAATATGAATTAGCTTAATTTTTATTATTAAATGAAATGAAAGAGCTATAATAAAAACAAAAAGAATAATATGATAAAAAGACAATTATGAATGATAAATAAATATGAAATAAATGATTAAAGTAATTCTTATTAAAAAATAAAAATAAATAAATAAATAAGCAAAAACTTAGGAAGGCAAGGCACATATCCAACACTTGCTAATAATTTAACCATCTCCTCTATTCAGATTGATATGCCTCCTTTCAATTTCAAAGGCCTCCCTATACTTACGGTGATGAAAATGGTCAATCCTTGCAATGACCCTTGCTTCTTCAATGCAAATGTGATGTTTTTCCTTTTCCACATGTTCTACTAAAGCTTAGGAGCGAGACCTTCCATGTTTGAGCAAGACCTTCCATGTTTGATATCAGCTACGTGATCATGAATCCTCTGATTAATTGAGCGGTGAATTTCACCAATGTAGGGAGTCCCACAAGAGCAAGGGATGACGTCGCATGTTCTAACAAAGCTTATGAGGGAGACCTTCCATGTTTGATATCAGCTAAGTGATCATGAATCCTTTGATTAATTGAGTGGCCAATTTCACCAATGTAGGGAGTCCCACAGGAGCAAGGGATGACGTAAACACTTTTCCCATATTTAGGGTTCACAAGGTCCTTCACCGAACTTAGGGAGCTTCAGATAGTATTTAGGTGCCTAAATGCCTAAAGAACCTTCTGCTTCTCCTTGAAAATCAATCTTTAAGATCTTTTCTAATTCTAAGGCCTTTTGTAGGGTTAAGGAAGACTTTAAAACATTGAGGCCTACTATAACCATTCTTATTAAAAAATTGCATGGAGATATCATTCATTCTGATTTTTCTTCTCAAAAACATGGTAAGGAAAAAAACCATCATCTCTCTTTCTCTTTGAAATAATAAAGTCTCGGGAAATGAAGGTTGCCATCAATTTTATATTCTATAGTAAACTTATAAAACTAGATTAATGGTTAAAATAGTGGAATATATATATATATATATATAATAACGATAATATTTAATTATATTTATAATAGCAATATTTAATTTTATCATCATGTCTTTTATATTTTATTATGTTAACTTGTATTTATAGATTATTGCTTTTTTCAAAATTTTTATATATAATTTAATATTATATTTTCTTTTAGCTTTTAAACATTTATGAATAAAATTTGAAATATTTTTTTTTTTCTGCGTAAGACTATGCTAAATATATTACAAAAATCGAAAGTTTACATCCAAATTACAGAAGGCCGAGGCCTTGTATCTCCATGGAGACTTCTCATGATTTTCTGTCAAAATGACCATTCCTTTCCTGCTTGCCAAACTGACCTAAATTCGACACTGTAGGCATTTCAGCCAACACATTGGACAATTGACACATTCGACACATTGACTTACCATGACACAGGGACATATAGACACTCTGACACAGTGACACATCGACTTACTAAGACTCATAAACCCTCTGATATACAAACACATGGAGAAAGACAGAGGATGAACCGAGAGCCGAGAGGGCAGAGAGAGGATGAGATGCATCTTTATTCCTCATCTGTTTCATACGGCTCGTTTTCCTTCGCGAACTGTTGTTCCTTCTTGGCTTCCACCTTCGCTGGCTGTGTTCCTCCCTGGGCAGGCGGCATTGTCGAAGGTCCAGCTTCCTCCGTAAGAGGAGGTGGCCGAAAATCCACCCTAGGCACCTCCGTATCCACCCTGGGCATCGTCTGCCCTTTCCGTGGCCTGCGAAAGTCACTGCAGTGCTCAACTGTAACGGACACGATCAGCGTGTTGTTCTCCAGAGTGCAGGGTATGCGATATCTGATTGCAGGATGTTCCGAATGCCCACAGTCCAGGGGCTCTCCGCTTCCAATTTGCTGACTGATGGGCTGACGCGAGCTACTGCCAGGGATATCAACAGATGAAGCGGGAGAGGTAGCAGTCCTCTGTGTTGCCAGACGGCCCCGCGAACCGCCTCTGCCCCTCGGCCCTCCTCTTCACCCACCAGACATTCTGAATATTTTCACCTGAACCTCTGCTACGATCCTGCACCTGGCCAGAGTGTGCTTGGTAGCCTTCCGGAATTGCTCAGGTTTCTGCGCATTATGCGGGTTAACAATGCTCTTATGGAGCTCCATGTTCCTCTGTCCTGGATGCACAATGAATGGCGCCTGAAGCTTGGCTGCCTTCCCCCAGAATGTCCCTGTCCGCATCAATTCGCTCGAGGTCGAACGGTCTTTCACCTCAGTCGAGCTCCTCTGCACATTAATTGCCCTGACCTAGTGGTATGTGGTGGCTTGTCTGGGCTGACATCTGCCCATGTGACTCGCCACCCGCCCAGCACGCCACTCACGCCACGTGATCACCTGCATCCGGGGAGTGAAGATCTTTTTGCACCAAAGAGATGCAGTCCTGTTGGAGTTGAGCATTATCTACTGTATTTAGGGGGCCTGAAAAATATGGTGTTGACTGTGACACTCCTTGATTCGCTAATCGATCTGCAACCTTGTTGGCTGTTCTGCTGACATGATGGAAGGTTATATTGTGGGATGTATGGAGCTTTTCCTCCAGATCTTCCAAACGGCTTAGCAATCGTTAGCTTTTAGCAACCTTGACTGCTTTAGCTCCTGCTTGTATTCTTTTAGCCATTGCTATGAGAATCAGAGAATCGCCTTCGACTTCCAGAGGGTGAAGATGGTTCTGGTGTGCTAGGCAAATTCCCTTCCAGAGACCGTCCAGCTCCGCTGCGTTGTTGGTGTCTGAGCCCATTGTGCCGTAATATACTTGCATTAATTCTCCATAGTGATTGTGTATGACTCCTCCGAATCCTGCCGGACCACGGTTGCCTTTGGCGGCACCGTCGAAGTTGAGCTTGAAGGAGTAGGGTGCCGGAGGGGACCAAGAGGAGGGAGATGCAGATCTGGTGGGAGGTTTGATGGAGGCTATGTTTGGTGACTTCATTTCCAGATTCCAGTTCTTCAATATGATTTGCTCCTGATGGCTTTCTGGCCAGTCCTCTTCTTTCCAAGCTTTAATGGCTAAAGTTTCTTGAATGTTTTTTTTGAGATTGATCCAGAGGTCATCTAAGGATCTGGTGGTGCTGTTGAAGATTCTGTGGTTGCGTTCCTTCCAGAGGGTCCAGTAGAGAAAGCCGGGCAGGATGTTCCATAAGGAGTTGAGGACCCTGCTTTTAAACGGGTTTGTTGCCCAGGTTCTTATGTTTGTTGTAATGTCTTCCATTCTGGGGTGTACCTTCATGTTGCATTGTTCGACTTTCTCCCAGATTTGCTTTGCTAATGTGCATTCTTCCAGTAGATGGTAGATAGTTTCACCGTTTGTGTTGCAGTTTGGGCATCTGGACGGCCCTATAAACCCTCTTTTGATGAGATTGTCCCAGGTGAGGATGCGTTTTCTGCTGAGTAGCCATAGAAAGGTGGAGATTTTGGGCCATAACTCTGCTTGCCAGACTTTTTCCCAAAGTTGATCCTTGTCCTCTTGGAGGTTGGAATAACGCAGTTGATGTGCTTCTTTCGTTGTGAAGGTGCCCTTTGTCGTGTAGCCCCATCTGAGCTTGTCCTGCTGTTGGGAGATGCGAATTTTCCTTTGGTTGAGTTCCTGATCAATGTACGTGTATGCTTCTCCCTGCCAATCTATTTGCCATAGTCGTGCCGGTTTCCATGTTTGAAAATCATGGGTTGGAGAGGGCTGCCAGTATTGATGAACCAATGGGATGCTTCCTTGATTCATTTGGATCTGCCAAAGAGGTCTGTGGAATAAATTTTCCAGTTTAGGGAGTTGCTGCCATGAGTCGTCCCAGAATCTGGCTGCTTTGCCTGAATGGATCTCCCAGAAGCCATGTTCTTGAATAAAACTGCTTTGCTGTTTTGCGTTGTTCCAAATGAGCGATCCCTTTGAAGTTGGTTTGATTCGGATTAGATCACTCCACTGGCTGCCTCTGGCGTATTTGGCTTGCCAGAGTTGGGTCCAAGGGAAGTTGGGCTTGGTGACCCAGTTCCACCAGATTTTTGCACCCATCGTGTTGTTGCTTTGCAGCGTATCCCGAAGACCGAGCCCTCCTTCTGATTTGGTTTTGCAAACCTCTGTCCATTTGACGAGAGCCCACTTCCTGTTCTTGCTAGTAGATCCCCAGAGAAAGTTTCTTTGGAGATCACGTATCGCCTTTAGAACACCTTTTGGAGCTGCTAAGATTGAAAAGAGATAAAGCGGCATAGCTTGTAAGACTGATTTGATGAGAACGAGCCTACCTGCCAGATTTAGCGCTCTGAAGGTCCATGAAGAAAGCTTTGAGTCCAATTTGTCCAGCAATGATTTCCAGGATTCTTGCTTGATAGCTGAATCGGAAAGGGGGGCACCCAGGTACTTGGAGGGCAGGTGGGAGATGGTGAATCCAAGAATTCGGGCTATGATCCTTTGCGTAGGGGGGGGAGTATTGAAAAAAAAAAGCTGGGATTTAGCGGCGTTGATGGAGGTGCCAGAGGCTTCAGAGAAAAGGGATAATAGAGATCTGAACGCAGAAGCTTCTTTAACTGAAGGATGACCAAAGAGCATAGTATCATCAACAAATTGCTGATGCGTTTGAGGTGCACGACCATGCAGGGATATGCCTTTGAGTAGTTGGGAGGAAACAACTGATTTGAGCAGCCTGCTGAGGCCCTCAGCCATGAGAACAAAGAGAAAGGGAGACAGGGGGTCCCCTTGCCTTATACCCCTAGTTGGATAGAAAGGAGGTGAGGGAGAGCCATTCAGGAGGACAGAGAAATAGGGAGAAGTAATGAGGCTCATGATCCATCTTGACCAGGTTGCATTAAAGCCAAATGCTAGTAGCATTTTGTGAATATAATTCCAACTTAACTTGTCAAATGCTTTGGAGAGATCAAGTTTGAGAAGCATACCTGGTTTTTTGAGCATCTTTAAAGAATGAATGACTTCATTTGATAGAATTATGCCGTCCATGATCTGCCTACCCTCAACATATCCCGTCTGTTCTGGAGATATGAGAAGAGGTAATAACGGTTTGAGGCGGTTGGAGATGACTTTTGAGATGAGCTTGTAAATAACATTACAGAGCGCTATTGGCCTGTACTTCTCCGGTTTGTTTGATGTTGCTTCTTTGGGGACGAATGCAATGAAGGTCGAATTTAAGGATGGGAGGACCCAATGCATGCTACGGGATTCTTCCACTAGCTCCCAGACTTCTGTTTTGATTAGCTCCCAGAATGCGTGGAAGAAATTGGCCGTGAATCCATCTGGTCCTTGTGCTTTGCCATCTTTGAGCTGAGCCATTGCCTCTTCTACTTCCTTTGTTGTTACTGGCTGGAGCAACTGAGTATTATGATCATCATTGATAATTTTCGGAATATTCTGGGTGATTTCTCTGATTGCTTCATCCCTGTTACTGTTGGGCTCCTGCAGGATGTCCTTGAAGTAGCCAGTGAATTCTTTCTCCATACCTGCATGATCTTCCACTCTTTCTCCTTGCAGGTTCTCAACAAAGATGATTTTATTGTGCATGCGCCTTTGTATGGTGGATCTATGAAAGAATTTTGTGTTTTTCTCACCTTCTTTGAGCCAGCTGATTCTGGACTTTTGCCGCCATAGAACTTCCTCTTGTTTTTGACGTTCTTCAATTTGATTCCATAGGATCTGCTCCTGTTGGCTTTGCTCTTCTGTGTGTCCTTCCAAAATGAAAGTTTGTTGCAGGGCTTTCATTTGTTGTTCCAATTTCTGTTTGCTTTCCTGTATGTTACCAAAATGAGTTCGATTCCAGATTTTGAGCGTTTGCTTCAGATGTTTCAGCTTTTGCTGGAATTGGTACATTTTGGCTCCTGTCGGAGGGTTGAAGGATTTCCATGCCTGATTAACCACTTCTTTAAATCTGGTATCTGAGAGCCAAAAGGCTTCAAAACGGAAGGGTCTGTTGCTACAGTTGCTAGGGCGGGACCAGTGGAGGAGAATGGGCCAATGGTCCGAGCCTCCTTGAGGTATGATGGCAGCACTGAAGTCACCTCCGAGGTGGATGGCATTATCTGAGATTAAAAACCTATCTAATCGAGAGGCAATATAGTGAACTCCTTTACGCTTATTTGACCATGTATGTATACCATTGGAGGTATGTACATCCACAAGCCGGTTGTTGTGTATGAAGTGCTTGAGGCCGCTGTTGTCACTGTCGAGCCTGGTACGTCCCCCTTGCTTCTCTTCCATGGATTTTATTATGTTGAAATCTCCTCCTCCTATCCATAAAGGGTAGCGTCTTTGGTCATTGAGAATGGAGATTGTTTCCAGGAGGTCCAATTTTTGTTGAATTGATTGCGGGAAATAAACATTGGTGAGATGCCCATGGATTTGGGTGCCTATGAGGTGGAAAGTTGCCTGTATAAGGTGCTGAGTGGCATGGAAGTTGTCCAGTGAGATGATCTGTGGGTTCCATAGAATGGAGAGTCCACCTGAAGCTCCTAATGCGCCTACTGAGATTGAACTACTGCCCGCCCAGGCTTTATTGCTGAATCTATCTATTGTCTTGCTGCTGCATTTTGTTTCCTGAAGAAAGACTATTGCTGGCTTTTCTTTCATTATTAAATTTTTTATCATTCTGTGTTTCGAGGGACTGTTGAGTCCTCTTACATTCCATGAGATTAGCTTCATGGAGATTGCGCTTTGGGTTTGTAAAACTTGGTCAACTTGGGGAATTGCCCCGAGTTCATGAGTATTTCTCCTACTGCTATTGTTCTTTGTAAGTCTGTTTTCGTGCCTCTTTTCTTTGTTTCTTTGAGGATTTTCCTGCCATCCCATTGACTTCCTCCTTGGATGCCCAGGCTTTTATGATGCTGAACCCTTGTTAGGACTCCTTCAATTTTATCTATTTGCCAAGGAGGGATTAAGGTATAGTCTTTTTGTTGACACGCTGTTTCCAATTTGGAGATGTCAAGCTTGGAGATATTGAACTCTTTTAGATCTACATCTTCGCGATCTTCCTCCATGTTGTCAGGGGCAGTGCTATCTAAAATATTGTCTTCCATTGCATCTTCATAAAGGCTTAGGGCTAAGGCTGCATCAAGATCCATGTCTGTAACTTGTGTGGAGTCATTTAGCAGAGATTTTCCTTTGGAGGAGGGTAAGAGACCAAGATCTGAAGCTGGTGCGGCTTTTTTAGCAGAGGGAGGGTCAATACTTTTGGAAGGGGCCGGAACAGAGGATGAAGGGGTATTGACCTGATTGAGAATATGCGGGGATGGATGCAGAGAATCAGGGTTAGTGACATTGGGGCCAGATTGGGGGTCGAGAGAATCTAAGGCAGAGAAGCGGTTATTGGGGGGTGCCTTAGAGGATTGAGGCGGAGGCGGATTAGCTTGGTTTTTCCTAGTATGTCGACGGCAATTGGGAATTTTTGTGAAGCCTTCAGGGTCAGTGGTGGTTTCATTGGGAGATACCTTGGATTGCACATTTAATGGACAATCCCGGAAGAGGTGTCCATGTTTATGACATTTCCTACAGCGGAAAGGAATATGCTCATAATCCAAAGGCTGCTTCCATTCATAATCATCGTGAAAGAGACTTACCGTAGCTGCTAGGGTCTTGGTGAGGTGCATTTGAACGCAGATCCTGGCATAAGAGGTGTATTTGCGCGTCTTGGTTTCAGAAGCAACTTTGATGAAGGTCCCCAACTTGTTGCCTATGCCTTCCAGTGTTTCTTCTCTCCAGTACTCTACCGGAAGGGAGTACATTCTGATCCAGACAGGGGCCCAGTTGAAGTCCTCTTTGTCAGGATTGAATCGTGGTTTCCATTCCGTTAAATACAAGCCGGAAGAGTTGAAGAAGTACGGCCCTCCGTCAAATATTCTGGTTTTGTCTTCTAGGCAGTTAAAGATGGCTATGAAGAAGCCTTTTGGACCAAGTTGTAGAGTCACTTGTCCTTTGGGCTTCCATTTTGAAGCTATCCATCCATGCAGGGCTCTTTCTGTGGGCCAGAATCCCAAGAACTTTCCAATCAGTGCATGGTCCTGCATGAATTGGATTTCCTCATTGATATGGTGGCTTGGTAGCTCGATCTTGATCGATTCTGCTGCTTTTGGAATGCAGGTTGCTGAGGTTACCTTGGAATGAGCTGCTTTCGTTGTATTGGGTCTGCTATCGCTTGCATTGTCTTCGGTACTTTGATCTGGGTCCGGCTGTTCTTGTTGCATTCGTGTGTTGTCTTGTGCTGATTCTGGATCTGCATTTGCATGCTGCCGATTCTTTGTCAGATTTGTCGTGTTGTTGTTGGGCGTCTCCAATGGAGGGGAGGCAGAGCGCTCCCCTCCTGCAGCAGCTGCCATAGGGTGGTCAGTAACCAGACCTGCTATGGCTTACGCTGATGTCTTGTGCGGCGGCGCCTAGGGTTTCGTGCGGATTCCTGTTCTCAGAGCGTTGCAGAGTCATGAGATCAATATTAGCTAGCTATTATATTTTTCACTATAAAATTTGAAATATTAATTAACTTATTTTTATAATTTATTTATTACTTTGACATAAACTTAATTCATTATACAAATTATTAAATTAATACATGTTAATTTATAAAATTTTTAAATTAATGCAATTTAGTTTATAAAATTAATAGTATGGAGTTATAAAATGAAAAATAATTATAAAACCGTTCATATATACTAATAGGTATGATTGTTTTATAAAAAAAATGAATTCTAATTTTTTAATTATCCGTCTAATAATCCATTTCATCCCGTCACTATACTGCCAATTCTCTGCATAAATCTGGCCCTTCACACAAGCCGCCTTTGGCCTGCCATCGCTGTGTATCCGGATGGGGTGTTCCGCTGTCACTGAACAATAATAGAAATGTCGATAATGGCACTCCGTATGGGGTGTACTACTGTCATTGAACAATAATGGATTGGTCTATAATGGCACTGCTGTATTTCATCCCCATGGACAGTGACAGAGCGTGGAATCGACTGATTGTCACCTCAGATTGTGGTGGAAATTCTGCCTTGGCTTACCAAGGAAAATCGTTAGTTACAGTAGAGATTAGAAACTTGCAGAATTGAGTCTACATAGTTGTAAAATAATAAAACAATCATTAGTGGGGCGACTTTTGCTGAAATATTATTTTTAACTACAGGCGAGTCTTTTGCCATACTCTGTGATGATGTATCCGCCATTAAACAGCTGCAGTGGCAACCCTTGCGTGAATTAACCATTACACAGCTATTTATTACGAAATGGTGGTAGTTTATTATAGTTGGTAAAAATACTAAACAACAGGTTTTACTGCGGACATGGGAATGTACCGCAACATTCAAAAATTTCAGGAATTAAACTTAATCGTCAACCGCTCCATACCTTGTTTTAATTTCTGGTCTTGTCATAAAAATTTCAAGTAGTTTTTTTTAGTTCACACAATTTCTTTTTGGTTGCTGTATATTAAATGTAATGTTTTTTTTCTGTGTAGTGTGAGCTGACCAGAGACAGAGAGAGTTTTTGTATGAATGAAAAATTTACACATAGCAATGTAAGATTTTTGAGCTGAAACAGAGTGTTTTGTAGATGCACAGCAATGCAGACACAGTATGCAAAGTGCAGACACAGTAGTGCAAAGACAATGTGTTGATTTTTCAGAGGAGACAGAGTATTTTGCTTTCTGTAATGTACAGCAGCACAGACACAGTAATATAATTTTTATTTACACAGTGAAGTTTTTTTAAGTTTTTGAACTGCCTCTGAAGCAGCCTTCTTGTAATCCCTCTATTAGAGGAAGTATTGTTAATGAATACAAATTCCCTAATTTTTATTTACACAGTGAAGTTTTTTGAAGTTTTTGAACTACCTCTAAACCAGCGTTCTTGTAATTCCTCTATTAGAGGAAGTATTGTTAATGAATACAAATTCCCTTTTGTTGTGCGTTGTTGAAACTCTGTTATCAGAAAATATTTTTTTTATTTCGCTGCGTCAAAAACAGAGTGTTGCTCAAACAACAGTTTTAGCGTTGCTAAAACACCGTATTCCAGAAACAAATTTTTTCTTTCTAATTTTTGTTGTGTTAAGAAACAGAGCATTGCTCTGTTTTGTTCAGTTTTTGTTTGGGATTATCATAAATTCCCAACATGGTATCAGAGCTTGTCGAGGCTCTTTGAAGGTGTCAAAGGAGCTGAAGGAAAGATTTCTTACTGCAGCAGCTTCTCTAGCAGAGTGAAGACAATCAAGAAAGGATCCAGGTATTTCTCATATTAGTTTTATGTGTCGCTGTTGAAGACAGCCAGTGATTTTAAATACACAGTTTGTATTTTTAAGCATAGTTTAGAGTGCAAGAATGGTTGGCTCCAGCACTAGCACAAGCACTAACATGGGTATGTTTAATACTCAGCTCCCACAGTTTAATGGGAAAAATTATGACTATTGGGAAATAGCCATGAGAGCCCTGTTTGCCTCACAAGATCTATGGGAATTTGTTGAATATGGGTTTGAAGAACCAGCAGATGAAAATGAGTTTAATAGATTAACTCAGGCAGAGAAAGATCTGTTGAAGAGCAATAGGAAGAAGGATTCAAAAGCCCTCGTATTTTTGTATCAAGCAGTGCATGCAAGTGTGTTTCCAAGGATAGCAGCAGCCAAGACATCCAAATAAGCATGGCAAACTCTTAAGACAACCTATCAAGGCATGGAGAAAGTGAAGACAGCAAAACTACAGTTGCTGAGGAGAGATTTTGAGAATCTTTGCATGAAGGAGTTAGACAATATTGACTCATTCTTCACAAATGTAATTGGTCTGGTCACACAGATAAGGAGTCATGGAGAAATTATTGAATAAAGGAGGATTGTGGAGAAACTATTGAGGATCCTACCCTCAAAGTTTGATGTGATTGTCACCACCATAGAAGAGACAAAGGATCTCTCAAACTTCTCAGTGGATGAGCTACATGCATCACTGATAACACATGAGCAGAGGTTGAGTAGAAATGAAAACTCGTCTCTAGAGCAAGCCTTTAAGACCCATATGTCTTTTGGAAGAGGAAGAGGTCAAGGCAGAGGAAACAACAGAGGAAGAGGCAGAAGCCAAAACAGAGGTGGAAGAAATAGTCCAACAAATACTCAAGGAAGAGGCAGCAATTCAAATCAGAACCAAGGCCAAGGCAACAACCAACAAAGTGGACAACATCATGCTCAAGGACAAAGTTATGAAAAATCATATGTTCAATGTTATTATTGTAAAACCTATGGGCATTATGCAAATGAATGTAGGAAGAAGCAGCATGATATGAATAATAGATCTAGTGAAAATATCACTAGAGAAAATATCAGCCAAGATAATGTGTTTTTAGCTTGTAACATGACTGAGACAAACAGTGATGATATATGGTTTCTAGACTCCGGTTGCAGCAACCATATGACAGGAAACATAGCCTTGTTTTCTAAATTAGATCAAAATGTGAAATCACAAGTCACACTTGGGACTGATAGTAAAATTTTTGTTATGGGAAAAGGAAAAGTTAAAATACTTACAAAGGAAGGTGAAAGCAAAAACAATAGCAGATGTCTATTATGTTCCTGAAATGAAATGTAACCTCTTGAGTATTGCACAGCTTGTTCAAAAGGGGTACAATGTTTCCTTTGTGAATGATGTATGCGCCATCATGGATAGAGCACCCAGCAAGCGATGTATTGTTGAAGTAAAGATGACAAGGAACAGGATGTTCCCTCTCAGGATAAAAGCAGTTTTGAAAGATGGAGTTGAAATTGCAGCAGTTACACAAAAGGCTTTCCAAAGTGTACCAAAAGATGAAAATTGGTTGTGGCACTTGATATTTGGACATCTCAACTTTGGAGGTCTTAATTTGTTGAGTAGAAAAGGAATGGTAAGAGGATTACCATTAATAGAGAAACCGGACAGCGTTTGTGAAAGTTGTATCTTGGGGAAACAACACAGAGAAAGTTTTCCATAAGGGAAAAGCATAAGGGAAAAGGCACCCCTAGAGATTGTCCACTTAGATTTATGTGGACCGATGCAAACTCCATCACTAGCAGGCAGCCAATATTTTCTAACATTTATTGATGATTTTACTAGAAAAACTTGGGTTTATTTCATGAAGAACAAAAGTGGAGTGTTTGAAAAATTTTGAAATTTCAAAGCACTTGTAGAAAACCAAAGTGGGTTGCATGTCAAAGTTCTAAGAACTGATAGAGGAGGTGAGTATATCTCCAAAGAATTTCTAAGTTTTTGTAGAGAAAATGGAATTCACAAACAGTTTACCACAAGGTACACTCCGCAACAAAATGGAGTTGTTGAAAGGAAGAACAGGGCAATCATGGATATGGCGAGGAGCATGTTAAAGGCAAAGCATTTGCCAAATGATTATTGGGCTGAAGTTGTACATTGTGCAGCATACATTTTGAATAGATGCCTTACAAAAGTAATGATGAATAGAGTGCCAGAAGAAGCATGGAGTGGGAGAAAGCAAGGAGTCACCCACATGAAAGTTTTTGGATGTGTGGCTTATGCACACATTCCAAATCAGCCAAGGAGGAAGTTGGACAGCAAAGGGGAGAAATGTATTTTCATTGGATACAATGAGGAATCCAAAGCTTACAAGTTGTATATCCTATCTACCAAGAAGTTTTTTGTGAGCAGAGATGTTCAGTTCATTAAGGAGGAAGCTTGGGATGGAAGCATAGAGAAAACAGTGAATGTTAAAAACTGTTTGTCTCATGATGAAGATGATGAGGAGATGGCTGAAACACCCCAAACAGCAGCACCAACACAAGGGAAGCAAGAGACACCCTTGAGGAGAGATGAAAGTGCTTCTACAAGAACACCACAAGGAGGAAATTCAAATGCTTCTTCAAGCACTTGTACACCAAATGAAAGAGGTAAGAAGTTCAGAAATTTAAGTGACATTTATGAGCAAGAGGCAGCAAATGAAGGTATGAATTCCTTGTTTACATTATATTGTCATGTTGATGACCCTATTCATTTCGAAGATGCTATTAAGGATAGGAAATGGATAGAAGCTATGGATGAGGAGATCAATGCCATAGAAAGAAACAAGACATGGGATTTAGTTGAACTACCAAGAGGAAAATAAGTCATTAGAGTTAAATGGGTCTACAAGACCAAGAGTAATGCTAAAGACAAAATAGAAAGACACAAGGCAAGACTGGTTGTCAAAGGATATAAGCAGCAGTATGGGAGAGACTATGAGGAATATTTTGCACCGGTTGCTAGAATAGAAACCGTGAGAGCAGTGTTGTCCATAGCAGCACAAAACAAGTGGAAAATTTACCAAATGGACGTGAAGTCAACATTCCTAAATGGAGTGTTAATGGAAGAGGTTTACATTGAACAACCTCTAGGCTATGGAAAGAAAGGCCAATAGCACAAAGTGTGCAAATTGAAGAAAGCTCTTTATGGGCTGAAGCAAGCACCAAGAGCATGATACAACAGGATAGATTCTTATCTACCAGAAAATGGATTTGACAAGTGTGAGGGAGAACCCACCCTCTACATCAAAGAAAATGATGGTAAAATACTAATTGTTGTGTTATATGTTGATGATGTTATTTTCACAGGTAGTGATGATTATCTCATTGAAAATTTCAAACAGTCATGAAAGAAGAATTTGAAATGACTGACATGGGTTTGCAGAAATACTTCTTAGGAATAGAAGTAGAACAAAATGGAAATGGGATTTTTATCTCACAAGTAAAATATGTTAATGAAGTGTTGGCAAGATTTAATATGCAGGATAGCAAGGCAGCAATCATTCCCACAGTGATGAGATTAAAACTCAGCAAAGAGGACAACAACAAGGATTTTGATCTTAGTTTGTACAAGAGCATAGTTAGCATCCTTATGTATTTGACTGCAACTAGGTTAGATATAATGCATGTTGTTAGTTTAATTTCCATATTCATGGAGAGGCCAAAAGAAGCACATTGGTAGGATGTAAAAAGAATTCTGAGGTATGTTAAAGGTACTAAAAGGTTTGGCATTTTATATACTGTTTCACAATCTTCAGATTTAGTTGGATACACTGATAGTGATTGGGTTGGAAGTGTAGATGATCAGAAAAGCACATCCGGTTATGTTTTTCACATGGGTTCAGGAGCTATTTCATGGGCTTCTAAGAAACAACCTATTGTAGCGTTGTCTACAGCAGAGGCTGAATATGTGGCAGCTACAACAACAACGTGTCAAGCAGTTTAGATGAGAAGGATGCTAAGGAGTTTATGCCAAGAGCAAAAAAAGGAACTGTGATTTATTGTGACAATAGCTCAGCTATTGCATTATCCAAGAATTTCGTGTTTCATAAGAGAATGAAACACATTGACACAAGGTTTCATTACATCAAGGAATTGGTAAGCAATGGAGAAATTGTTTTAGTACATTGCAGAACTCAGGAGCAGGTTGCAGACATTCTGACCAAACCATTGGGACAAAAAGGTTTTGAGTTTTTGAGAAAATGTCTGGGTATGACTGATAACCCAGCAATTGAAACTAAAGGGGAGTGTTGAAATATTATTTTCAACTGCAGGGCCAGTCCTTTGCCATACCCTAGAATGATGTATCGGCCATTAAACAGCTGTAGCTCCAGTCCTTGCTGAATTCACCACTAAACAATGATTTATTATGGAATGCTGATAATTTATTACAGTTGGTAAAAATAGTAAACACCAGGTTTTACTGCGGACATGGAGAATGTACCGCAACATCCATAAATTTTAGGAATTAAACTTATTCGTTAGCCCCTCCATACCTTGTTTTAATTTCTGGTCTTGTCATAAAAATTTCAAGTAGTTTTTTTTTTTTGTTCATGCAATTTCTTTTTGGTTGCCGTATATGAAATGTAATGTTTTTTTTCTGTGTACTGTGAGCTAACCAGAGACAGAGAGAGAGTTTTTTTTTGTAATACGCAACAGCGCGTATGTATGAATGAAAAATTTACACAGAGCAATGTAAGATTTTTGAGCTGAAACAAAGTGTTTTGTAGATGCATAGCAGTGCAAACACAACAGTGCAAAGACGGTGTGTTGATTTTTCAGAGGAGACAGCGTATTTTGTTTTCTGTAATGTACGGCAGTGCAGACACAGTAATGTAATTTTTATTTACAGAGTGAAGTTTTTGAATTGCCTCTCAAATAGCCTTCTTGTAATCCCTTTATTAGAGGAAGTATTGTTAATGAATACAAAGTCCCTTTTGTTATGCGTTGTTGAAACTCTGTTATCAAAAAATATTTTTTTGTTTCGCCTGCGTCAAAAACAAAGTGTTGCTGAAACACCAGTGTCACCGTTGCTGAAACACCAGTTTTACCGTTGCTGAAACATCGTATTCCGCAAACATTTTTTTTTTTTTAATTTCCGTTGTGTTAAAAAACAGAGCATTGCTCTGTTCTGTTCATTTTTTGTTTGGAATTATCAAAAATTCCCAACAACTTTACTATGAGTCACACTGCGTTGTATATTGCTATGTTTTGATTAATTTTAATATCTTCTTGCGAAGAGGTTATGTTCCTATCATCTATCATATCAACATGAGTAGGACGTTGAGCTAATTTTCAGACGGTTAGAGTTTGTCCCCAGATGTTATCTTCCAACTAAAGTTCCATGAGATATATCTAACATGCTATGCATATGCAGAATATAATGACAAAGATATTTTTCAGTGCTTAATTATGGTGAAGAATTACGGATATAGAAATATTGTATACATGGGTTTGCTAGGTGAAAAAGAGTTCATTATGAGATTTATTAGGTGGAGGGTCATTAATTATGAAGTGTAGGCCGAGAAGAGTTGATTATGAGGTTTATTAGGTGTAATGTTATTAATTATAAAGTGTATTATGGTTCATATATAATATTGAAATTTACATTTATATATTTATAAATATGTTTTATTTATTAAAATAAAAAAGAATATGAACATATTTATTAAATTAGAAAAGAATATTATAATTATAAAATTAATATTATTTTTATGATATAATTTTTTTTGTCGTTTATCAATCAATATTTATTAATTTTATATCATATTTATTAGTACAAATAAAATTAAATATTTTAATTTAAATATTTGAGAAACTAGGTAAATGATATTGGTGAATACTTTCTCTTACATATTTGATTAATTGAAACTTTTCCGCATTAACTATAATGATAGATTTAATGTTTAGGAGTCACTAATATTATTGTAGGTATTTACAGGATAATAAAGTTTAAAAAAAAATCATAGTAATGATTTTATTAATAAAAATATAATGGAAACGAAAATGTAATTTATTTTTTTATTATTTTAAAGATTATTTTTCACTAAACTTTATTTAAATATTAGATTATAATGATGATAGAGACATTTTTATGGCTACTTTAACTTGTAGTGATAGGCATCAATGATTATGAGTGATTAAGTTATGATAGGATTATACTATATAAGTGAGTTTATATATTATGGAGTTCATAATTTATTTATTTTTAGATTAAGTTAAAATAACATATAAATATTTAAATAGGTTAATAAATATTAATGTTGTTTTTGTTTAACAAAAGAATTAATTTTGATAAATAATCTATAATGTTATATGAAGAATACATAATTTATATTAAAAAATAGTTTCATTATTTATAATTTGGTAGTCTTTAGGTTAATTTATATATTTTCAACTATGAATATCTCTCTATATCTAGCCTCATTAGAACCACATAGAGGGGAGAACAGTGTTGGGACATTATCCATACCAACAAGTTTTCATTCAAACAATCATTTTTTATTCTCTTATATTATTATATTATCATGTATGGTTCTTGATAAATTTAGAAAATATAGTCTACCATAAGCTTCATGAAACCAAGATAATTTAGGAAAATGGACATAAAACAAAGCAATTGAGTAATCACTACTACTAGTAAATGTTAATCCCTTCATGTATTTTGGACTATTAATATCATTTGAACTTAACAATCATTTTCTTTGTATTTGAATAGCCTTTAGAAAAGCCTTTTTATATATCATTACTACATTGTTCTTTGGACATATTTTTTACTCCATGAAATCCTCCTATTAAACATCCATTGATACTTAAACCATTTAAAATAATTTCAATTGATTATTTGTTAAACCTATTCATATGATTTTTTATTAGTCATTCATAAACATCCAAAACACTTGGATTGTATTCCAACAAAGTACAATATTGATTTAGTTTGATATGTTTTCTTCTTTTCATTTTATATTAAACTATACCAAGTCTTGCAGTTTTCTTGTTCATTTATTTTACTATTTGGTTTTTATATAAATCTTTCTTATCCTAATTTGATTTTGCATTTACTATCTAAACAAAAAAAATACTAATAAAAAATAATAAATAATGGGAAATAAAAAAAAATAAAAAAATACTTTTCCATATCTTAAATTTTTCTTGTTTATTCATATTATTAAATATATTTTAAACATTCCTCAGTACATTTCTTATAATTATCAAAAACCTCAGATCTTAATATCATTAATACGATATAAACATTCCTTTCCTTACACTAATACATTTCTTATAATTGTTGAAAGCCTCAAATCTATAATAGCAGTAATACAATATAAACATTCTTTATAACATTCCTTATACTAGTACATTTCTTATAGTTGTCGAAAACCTCAAATCTATAATATCATTAATACCCACGTAGAGTATGAAAATCATAAATGAATATATTGTTCATATTTAACCCAAATAAAAAATACCTACCCGCATTGTATTAGTTGTTTGTGCCTTGTACGTTTCTAATAAAACTCTTTGCATAGATCGAAATAATACATGGACTATAATTGATCTTGAAGTTTGAATCTGTTCGGTCCCACCGTTTTGCATGGGAAAGTTCGTGCCTTGTATGTGCTTGTATGCAACACACCAGTGACATGGGATCCAGGGAAGTTCCCAGCAATTGACGAAACATGAAAACTCGGTATACATTCAAAATTAATATAAATTGGACTTGAATGTTGTGGATAAACCAGAAATACGATGACTCCTCCACTTTCCTTGGACTTGAATGTTGAGGATAAACCAGAAATACGATGACTCCTCCACTTTCCTCCGTTATACATGTAGATCCGTTGATATTGTTGACAATAAGTCACCTAATGGCATCCACTTATACTTTGATATACTTCATGTTAGTTTTAGGTTTTAGAAAGGCATAGGCAGAGTACCTATTAATAATGGGTTGATGTTGTTTCAATTTTTTTCTAACTAAGTAATGCAAACGCATGCTTAAGAATCCTTTGTAGTTGAGCATTTCCAAGAATAAACATATTTAGTTTTCACCACAAAGTTATGATTACATAAAATTATGATGATAAAGTTTAATATTAAATTTTCATCACAAAGGTATGGTTAATAGGGGGATAATAATAAACTTCATTTGTCTTGGCAATAAGGCTTGGTCTGCTCTGAGTAAGAATTGGCATGTTATAAAGGAGGGGTGTTGTTATTTTCAAATATGTTTATGGGTCATCTCATCAGTTAGTGGTTTGTTGTTTTATTTGCATTTTTTTAAATAAATATATTTAGTTCTTCTAAAACATCAATAGAGATAGAATTCATTTCTTTGTTATGAACTTTTTTTATGGACATACATTTCAAAGGTACATGTCTGGTCTTCAAAATCATATTGTTCCGGCCATTTCTTAATACATTGCCCTGCATAAGAAGTTATGACTGGCAAATTATAATTCTAAATTTCGTTATAACGAGCTAGCAAGATTTTAATGATCTATTATCATTGACATTGACAAACTTAGCGTTGTATATTTGGATAATCGTGTTACTTATGACATGGAAAAATATAATTTTTAAATTCTGTGGTATTGAGTTGGGAACCTTTTAAATGACATAATACCAAAGATTTTGACAAATTGTTCCATTGTATTTCGAATTTCTTATTAGACACATAGATTTCTCAACCACGTGCCTCTACATTGGTCCCCAACATAAGATTCAACTCAACATTCAAATGTTTAAGCTCATATACTATTGAGTTTGGATTGAGCACTTGGGAAGGAAGTTGCACATGCCTCTGTTTTGGGTAGATCGTTTGATTATATTCATTTAACATTATTATTTATATAAATTGGGCTATAGTTAGATCGGATAATATATCACATATTTTTTCATCTATGCTTTTATTTTGTATGATATCCACTTACTAAGTTTACTTTGCAAAATATAGTGCAGTTCCTAATTATGTATGATGTAAAAGATAAATATAAAAAAATACATATATATTGTATTGACTAAAGTATTAATAAATATTATATTTATAAATTTTAAATTATAGATTTATTTCATGTTTTATAAAATAATTGTTTATCATTTTGTTTTCAACTATTTTTATATTACAATTAAATGACATTGGTGCTTATTGGTGGATTTTTTTTGCATTAAGTATGATGCTAAATTTAATTTGTAAAAGTGATTAATAATTTAATTGTGGATATTTACCAGGTAATAAAGTTTAATAATTTCATAAGGAAGGAAAATTGCACCATATTTTATTTAAATAATAAATTTTCAAGGTTGTTTGAAATTGTTTTTTTTTTCTTTTAATATGATGCATTTGATGGGGAAGCCAGTGGCAGAGAGAGAAAGGAGCACGATAGATTAGGGTTTCAAGGTTCCACGGCCCTGGCTTGACAAACCTGCTATAGTAATACCAAACAAAGGCCTGCAACTAGACTGCGACCCGTGACTGAGATAACGATGAATGTTATGGCAAGGGGGAGAGAGATCCCCTCCTATAGGAATGTTGTAGTAGGAGAATCAAGCCAGCATGACGTCGTTGGTGGGAATGTGGGAAAAGGTAGAGGAATACCAGTTTTGGGATTTAAGTGGCAAGTGGGGTTGGGAGGAAAATACTTGCTAAGAGCTGCAAAAAAACCAAGATTCATTATCCCGAACAATAAGCTGGGAGAGTACTGAAAATACATGAAGGATCATTCCCTCATCTGCAAGTTCATAGGGGCATGGCTGACAGAGAAATAATTGATTAAATGGATCCAGTAAAGATGGCAACCAAAATGCCACATTGATCTCAAGCTTGAAGCGAAGGGTTTCCTCATAGTAATATTCTCAAATCTAGAAGACAAGGAAAGGGTTTTTGAAGACGGACTATACTTCTTCAACAATGTCATACTCTTCATTAGGCACTGGGAAGAATGCTACAACCCTGATTAGGAAAAACTACTGGCTTCCCCAATATGGGTTTGTCTATTTGGTTCACCAATGGACTTATGGGATCCAAAGATATTAGAAGGCATCAAGAATTCTATCGAAACCTTTGTCAAAGTGGCAGATTCAACAAGAAAAGGAAGATATAACTCCTATGCTAGAATTTGTGTCTATATGAATATTACGGAGCCGCTCCCAGATTACATAGAGTTGGAATACCATGATGAGGTATGGCCACAACCACTTGACTATGAACACATAATGTTTCGGTGCCACAGATGCCAAGCATATAGCCACTTGTTCCAAGTATGTCCCCTCAACCAGAAAGAAAACCCCCCGACGGATAGGAGGGCAGGGGAATCAATAGCTCAAGAAGACAGAGAAGGGTTTAAAGAGGTGCAATGGAATACAAGAACCTCGAGGTAGCCAGGGAACCAAAAAGAAAACCAAGCAGAGAAATAACAAAGGTCTTAGAATTGCTTTTCGGTATCACAGGAAGAAGACATGGGCACGGATATGGGACACATTTCACCAGAAATGGAAGGCTAAAAAGACAAAGAACTAGAAGGAAATAAAATGAAGAAAATGGCCACATAGACAGAGCAAGGAATGGTGGATAACATGCAAATGGTGGAACAAACCCTAATGGAGATTGATAACCAAAAAAAAGACCTAAGTGCTAGAGAACAAGTCATGAAGTGGCTACTGCAAGAATGGATACATTTAGATGAAAGATTCATATCGAAAGACTAGAAGCAGCTGTATGAGGGTGCTTTTCAATAATATATTGATAAGCAAGGTTCAGCTATAATAAGCCAACCTGAACATTTAGGGGCCCAAGCCAACCAAGGGAAAGAAGTGGGAACACAAGGGAAATGAGGTAAGAAAATATGTAGGAGAACGATGAATGAATCCATACAAATGGTCAGGGAGTTTCTGGTGAATTCGCGAAGAGTAGTGCCATTGTCAGAGATCTTCCACCAACCGCTAAAATTGTTAAAATGATTATTACAATATGGAACATTAGAGGCCTCAATAGCAGAGGAAAACAAAGGTACCTTAAGGAGAGGTTGAAAAAAGATAAGCCAAGCATTATGATAATACAAGAAACCAAAATCAGCGAAAGAAAGCTGAAAGAAATAATGGAACACTTCAAGACGAAATACCAAGTCATAGCTCAGGACACTAATGGTAGTGCAGGGGAATTGGCAATTCTCTGGAATCTGGTGGAAGTGTGGTTTGAATACTGGGTAAGCCTACCAAGAATTCTTGCAGGCAAATTTCAGAATATTGGATCGAGTGAATGGGTTTTGTTTTAAGGGGTTTATGGACCTCATATTCCAGGAGAAAGAGGAGCCTTCCTTCAAAAGTTGGTAAACCTGAGAAACTTATACTCAAAATACCTATGGGTAGTTGGGGAACGGGGGGGGACTTTAACATGATCATAACCCCAGGGGAAAAAATGGAGGAATGAGAAGAACGGATGCAGATATGGAAGCCATCACAAATTTACTCCTAGTTGATATACCCACAATTAATGTGATTCATACCTGGAATAAGAGATGAGGAGGGGCTCATCAAATATCATGCCTCCTTGATAGTTTCCTAATCTGAGAACAACTGATAAATAGATATATATTCATAGAAGCATCGATACTTCCATGCATCGGGTCATACCATTGGCCAATCCACCTAGAAGTGGATCTAAAGGCAAGACCCACGAACTGAGTCTTCAGGTTTGAAGATTTCTAGCTCAGAGACCTTGGTCTCTTAAAAAAAATTGAAGAATGGTGGACACAAATTGAACAACAAGGCAGGAATAGGATGCACACCTTCCAATTGAAGCATAAAAATTAAAGAAGAACATCAGGAAGTTGCATAAGGAAGAGTATGGGCACATTATCAAGTATCAGATTGAGCTCGGCAAGAATATGGTGAAAGTAAAATGGAAAATTATATAGGAGGGGAGGTTAGGGGATCTAGTTCGAGAGGAAGGATTATTGATAAATAGGATAGAAGAAAGAAGACAATGGGAGCAGATCCTCTGGAAATAGAAATCTCGGGTCTAGTGGCTGAGGGAAGTAGAACGAAACACGAGATTTTTCCACAAATCCATGGTGCACCACCGATAACATAACCAAATTTACTCCCTAAAAGATGAGGAAGGACATCATAAAACTCAACATGAATAAATGGAAGCCGTTTCGGTCAAACATTTCAAATATCTACTCATGGAAAGTCCTGACAATAGAACGAATTCCACCTCAAGAATCATGCAGCACATTCCCAAACTAATAACCAATGACCAGAATATGGCCTTGATGTGAGTTGTCTCCAAACAAGTAGAAGAGATAGTTAAAGGAATGTAGAAGAAGAAAGCCCCTGATTTGGATGGATTCACTGCGAATTTCTATCAAGCCACCTCACCATTCATGGGGAAAGACATCCTCAAGGTTGTGGAGAAATCGAGATGTAACTATAAGGTATGCCCAAGTCTCAACTCTACTTTTATTTCTTTGATTCTTAACACTGCTAAGTCTTATGCCCCCCAAGGATTTAGGTCCATTTCCCTCTGTAATGTATTCTACATGATTATAGCCACTCTTGTTGTCAAACACTTGATACCCCTTCTTCCCAACCTCATTTCTTGTGAGAAAACTGAATTTGTAGAGGGCCGACAAATCCTTGATGGTTTCATTACATCCCAAGAGGTAGTCCACTCTCTTAAGTCCTAGAAGATCTCGGGCATGATGATAAAGTTGGATCTATCTAAGGCGTATGACAGACTCAGCTGGGGATACCTATCGAGTATCCTGAAAGCTTATGGCTTTTCCCAAATATGGATCAACTGAATCCTTGCCATGATATCCTCCCTGGTATTCTCAATCTTGCTAAATGGAACCCCCAACTCGACATTCAACCCAACCTGGGGGCTGAGATAGGGGGGGCCTAACTCGCCCTTTCTGTTCATCTTGGCAGCGGATGGGCTAGGCCAGTACATAAGACTGAAGGTACGCAATTCCCAACTCCAAGGATTAAGGATATGGGGTAATGACATGCTAATCACTCATCAAAAATTCGTGGATGACATTATGCTTTTCTTTCAAGCCACCCTAAAGGAAGCCCAGATAATTAGAGACATCCTTAACACCTTTATGGAATCCTCAGGTACCAAGATAAATATCGAATAATCCTACATTTTTTTCTTCAATAGCCAAGCGAATGTTAAGAACTATCTAGCCAGAACACTAGGTTTAGTAATGGTATCCTTCCATCCAAATACCTAGGTATTGTAGAATTTCCCACTGTTGATCAAGAGATTATGCAATATAATAAAGCAAAATACAAGATCTACTTCTACAACAAACTTGTGGAAGCTTAATAGAATATGAGAGAGATCAACTAGAACACATATAAATGAGAATGAGAGCTCAATCACACATGAACATAGAAGAATACTCTGAGGAAAGCCTCCGCTAAAAACCCCGATCTCTGTATTATCATACAAGTGGAAATATGTCAGGATGACACAAAGCTTTAGCTCACAAGCTATCTAGCTCTTAGTACAATCCCTCTGCTGCACATAGATAGTCAAAGGCTTCTTACAAACCTTCTCCTCTGCCCTCCAAGCCTCCTATTACCTTGCGCAATTTCTCCTGGGGTTCAATGCTGCCACCTATGTGAATTGATTTCTCACACTGCTTACTACACTTAGAAGTAATTGCACAATCTTGAAGGATAATTCCTCCTGCATGGATGAGTTTCCTATATAGGAAAATTCCTCGCACTTATAGTACACTGTCCCTTCTTATGATCTCAACTGGGTCTCTGATTGAACTGACATGCATGAGTTATTTATGAGAGAATATTCAATTATCTGAAGTGCAGCAATTACATGCATGCATTAACTAACTGAACTCACAATTAGTTCAACAAACTATTTGAACTAATGTAACTAGAGTTAACTTAGTTAACTCAGCTAACTAATTACAACTCATCCTTATCGCTTTAACTAAGGGATAAATTCCTCAATTAATGGGATAACTGTTGCATGTCCTCACATAGAGTTCATGTTTGATTTTCTAAAACTAATTAACTCAAGATGAATTAATTAATTATTTTACAAAAAACTGCTAAGATCAAATTCGAATTTTACTTCTCAATTTTAGTTCAGGGACTAACTCAAATTGGAATCTATCCTGAAAAGCTATTTACACCAATTCTATTTTTTAGCATTTCTTGTTTCCATTTTCAACACTCCCTCTCAACAAGAAAGGCATTCAACTCAAACCCGATCCTGAACCTTTGGAATGTTCTGCATGCAACACTTCTCCCTAGTGTTGTTGCTCCAACAACTCTAGAAACAAAAATCTCCCAACTAACCTCCCTGTTTGGCTAGAAACACCCTCTGATGATGATGCTCCCTCTGCAACTGACAAGTGCTCCCTTTGTGACCTCTTAGATGCTGCAATACTCCATGCATCTCCCACCGTTGCACACCTCTATGTGCCATCCTGCACTGGTGCAACACTCCTGTGCCTCTCGCATTGTTGCAACCTCCTAGCTCTAAGTTGTCTTGGGATTCCTCCACTGTAGCTCTCTCTAACTCTCCATCCGCATCTACCTCTACCCACTTAGCCAGTCCTGCTACTCCTCGTTGGGGCTCCCGTACTAAGGTCTAATCAAAGAGGTTGGGTACCTCAATGATCATGCCCCTATTCTAGCCTTCTTGGGACTGTCACTCCACATCGCCCCACCTCCTACCTGGAGGTATGGATGCATGTGATCCCTCTACCCACTTGGCTTGAAATTTCCCCCTATTGGAGGTCTCTACATAAGTAGATGCCTCCACTCGATCTCCTCTCATCTTCTCTAGTTGTGGCTACTCCACAACCTCCTGAAGCTGCGTCACCAATTGTCTGAGACTTCTTCTGGTGTTGCATGTTGAGAGGTAATGTACTCTCCCTCTCAACCACCAAGTCTCCATCAGTTTCCTTGCTCCTCAAGGCCTTGCATGCATCTTGAACCTGAAGAGCATACAGGTTCTTGACTCGTTAACCAATCTATTTCACCTATCTAGTGGTGATGTGTCGAAGGAAAACATTTCCCTTATTTAAGACTACATCATAGCCTTTGTCTTCTAGCATTGTGATCAACACCAAATTGTTCCTCAGTCCTAGTGTATACTTGACATCAGTCAAGGTAATGCGAGCTCCATGCTCCCTCTTAAAAACAACTGTGCCTACACCTCAGACACTATACTTTTCATCATTACCCATCGCTACAAGTATCTGGAGATGTTTCTCCTCCAAGGTACTGTACAAATTCTTGTTGCCGGTCATGTGGAAAGAAGCTCCACTGTCAAGAAACCAACCACATCTCACCATAGATGAAACCATGCACGTGAAGAGGGTGAAATCCAACTCGAACTGTGAGGCCAATGCCTCACCTTCAGATCCTTCCTTGGATCCCATGTTGGATTTCTTCAATGGATAATTTGTTGCAAAATAATCCACCTCATGACAATGAAAGCATCGTACTTTCTATTTGTCAAACTTCTTCCCACCATGGGAAGAACTTGATTTGGGATGAGAAAACTTCTCCTTCCCTTTCTTTTCCTTACTCGCTAAGCCACAATTTTCTTCATCCTCCTTCGATGAAGAACCATCTCTAGTGCTTCTTCTTATCTCCTCCTGCATCAAATCCGACCAAAGTTGTTCCCAATCTGGGAGTTTCTCTCTTCCATTTACTGAGTCTTGGTAGCTATGCCAGCTCTTAAGAGGACTGAGGAGAGCAAGACTCACCATATCATCATCGGTTGTCATGATCCCTACACTTCCAAGCTCATCCCTGCAAGTGGTGAGCTTGTTCAAATATGTAGATATTTTTCACACTTGATTTTCCGAAGCGTGTCTTTCAGCGCCAACTTCCTCTTATCACTGTTGTTCTGATATAGATCTTTCAATGTTTTCCACATTGAAAACGGTGTCTCCTTCCCATGGAGGCTCGAGATAATGTGGTCTTGAATTCCCTCCAAGAGGACTCTCCTCGCTCTAGCCACACATTTCTTCCATTCTGCCAATTCTGTAGCAATAGTTGTTGCCAGCTTGGGGACTTCTTGACCGGTGAAGTCCTTTAGAGCGTTTTCTTCTAATACTACTTCCATGTGATCCTTCTAGGCTATATAATTTGAGTTTCCATCAAGGGAATACTCGAGTCTTAAACCATTGAATGCCATTAGGGAAATTTGAGATGTGATAAGAATTCAAATTCTATAATCAAGGACTTGAAACTTGAAACCTCTCCCTTCTTTGTATATTGTTCTTTGCTTTGATCACCTTTGTTCTGATACCATGTAGAATTTCCCATGGTATATCAACAGATTATGCAATATACTAAAGCAAAATACAAGATATACTTCTACAACAAACTTGCTGAAGCTTAATCGAATATAAGCAAGATCAAATAGAACACATATAACTAAGAATGAGAGATCAATCACACATGAACACAAAAGAATACTCTAGGGAAAGACTCAGCTAAAAACCCTGATCTCTGTATTATCATACAAGTGGAAATATGTCTAGATTACATAAATCTTTAGCTCACAAGCTATCCAGCTCTCAGTACAATCCCTCTGTTGCTCATAGACAGTCAAAGGGTTCTCATAAACCTTCTACTCTACCCTCCAAGCCTCCTATTTCCTTGCATAGTTTCTCCTGGGGTCCAATACTACCACCTATGTGAATTGGCCTCTCACACTGCTCACTAAAGTCAAAAGTCACTGCGCAATCCTGAAGGAGATAATTCCTTCTACATGGATGAGTTTCCTATATAGGAAAATTCCTCCAACTTATAGTACATTGCCCCTTCCTCTGATCTCAACTAGGTCTCTGACTGAACTAACATGGATCAGCTATTTATGAGAGAATATTCAGTTATCTGAAGTGCAGTAGTTACATGCATGCATGCATTAACTAATTGAACTCACAATTAGTTCAACAAACTATCTTAACTAATCTAACTGGACTTAACTTAGTTAACTATGCTAACTAATTACAACTCAACTTACAACTCATCCTTATCTCTTTAACTAAGGGATGAATTCCTCAATTAATGGGATAATTGTTGCATGTCCTCACATAGACTTCATGTTTAATTTTCTACAACTAATTAACTCAAGATGAATTAATTAGTTATTTTACAAATAGTTTCTAGGATCAAATTCGAATTTTACTTCTCAGTTTTAGTTTAGGGACTAACTAAAATTGGAATCTATCCCGAAATGTTATTTTTAGCACTTCCATTTTTCATTCCTTGTTGCTATGTCCAACACTCATAGCTGAAATGCTATTTTTTAGCATTTCTTGTTGCCATTTTCAATAGGTATGTCTCTCTGTGATAATGCTCTAAGAAATGCTTGTTGGCAAAACATACTCCAAAAGCTAGAAGGAAAGCTCAATTTCTGGACTTTTAGATATCTAAACATCGTCGGAAAAACAATGCTACTCAAAGAAGTGCTACAGTTGATACCTATATACCAACTATCTAGAATGGTGGCCCCAAAAGGATCGTGTTCCAAAATGGTATATATTTTCAAAAACATCCTGTGTGGAGGAGATCAAAAGATTAGGAAATGTGCCCTGGTGTCATGGCAAGGTCTGATCAATAAGAAAAAGCATGGTGGGCCAGGCCTCAGAGAGCCCTACATCCTAAACCAAACCATGGGATGAAAACTTTGGTGGCGATGGATGTGTGTGAGAGTATATATGTGGAAACAAATATGGACTTGGAAGTACAACATGCCAGTGAGAACTGAGGATATCCTAAGATATCAATATCCTCCCAAGGGATAGACAATGTGGAATTTGGTAGCCTGTAACAAGCATCTTCCATGAGCTCAAATATTTCCTGAGTCTGGTTGCATTTCGGCTAGGTCGTTCTACAATTTTCTTTTCGTGTAGGGTATTTTCTTCCAGCAAAACCCCAAACCATAGTTGAGTTTTTATTGGTTCAATACCAGAGTTAAATACCCTTTAAAGCCTACGACAAACTTGATATTATCATTTAATTTTCATGTTCTTTTGAGTTCATGCGGTTCAGATTTGAACCAGGATTCTTCTATTTTCTATGTGCATAGAGACAATTTATGAAATTACTTCGGAAATGGTTTCATATTAAAGTTTGTCAGAAACCTCTGATCTGCATGTGGGTTATGCTTGGCCTTAACTTGACTATTCAGTTTCATTGAAGTTAATCATTTAACTTAATCGAAGAGGGATTTTGTCACCTCCTCTAGTTTCTGTGTCTATTTGATCCTTAACATAAAATAGATGATGCAATTTCAATGTAATTACTACTTTTAGAGTTTCCATATTTATATATATGTGAAGAAATATTTTCATAATCATATACCTATCTGGGCATGGATTCTGGTCTAAAAGATAGTTCTCTTTCCTTTAACGTCTATTAATAGTAAGATCAAGAATTGTTCTAGACATCTTCCTTAAATTAAGTTTATAAGTAAACAGTTGTATAATGCTATGGTTATTTGTTCCCTCATGCAGTAATACTCAAGTCTTATTCAAGATTAATGTGCTCAAGTTTATGTAGAAATAAAAATAAAGAGTTGTTGTCTAAATGAATTATATAATTGTTTACTACAGTTATTGGTTTGTTTATTCTATATTATTCATGGCTTTTTGTGTTTTCTGCAAATAAATCTGTACATAATGAAAATAAAGAGTTTTCATTTGAGTGCTTAATAAAATTATCTATATTGCCTTTTGGCCTTGTTAGTTTGTTTCCTCCTTTCTGCAATCTTGTGCAGTTGTAGGAAGATCTCTCCACTCATCTTCGAGTCGAGAAATAACATCCATATTTACCCCTAGCTCTTCTCCTCTAGATAATATTTATGAACCATGTGTTCAATTTGGGTATCTTGAAACATCAAGTAAAAGAGTCCAGCCTCAAGTGACATACCCTCATCGGTTCTCTCGAGACCTCCCACTAGATTATCTCACCCATCTTAAGGAGTTTCTGGTGGGAGCATTCTGCCTTTAATGCAATATATTACTTTCCTCTCTCCAATTCTCCAGCCCCCTAGGCCTTCCTCAAATTCTTCCTTTGAGGAAAAAGGTAAGTAACCACCTTAACTGTCTCACGAGGTTTAACAATTGTTTTCTTATTCTTGAAAATACTTAATTCTTATTATGTATTATTCATAAATTATTTTGACCAACTCAACCATATTTCTTTAGTGTTTTCGTCAAGCATATGATGATAAAAAAACAAACGTAAAGTAAAAGTAAAAGTAGTAGAATAAGTTAATTTCTCATGTAACGTGGGGTGTTAAATATCCCCCCTCTTATGGGGAACACCATCCTCGGTGTTCTCTTTCATTTATGAAAGTAGTGGAAGATAAGCTTTCCACTTGAAATCATGTTCTCCTAGGTGGCTTCTTCCAGGCCAAAGTGCTTCCACTGCACTTTAACCTGGGTGATGGCTCATTTCCGCAAGGTTGTTTCTCTTTGTTCGAGAATACGAAGAGTTTTTGCCAGAAATTATGCTTCTGGCTCTATTGTCCATGATCACAAATTACCATCAGTAAATTAACTTATAATGAAACAATTATACACTAATTTACTTCATTAATTGATTTACATACACATTTTCCCAATGAATTATATGTTGAGGATTGTACTCATATTTTCTTAACAAGGAGACATGGAAAACATTATGAACCCGGATATGGCTTGGTAATGCAAGCGTATATGTTACAATTCCAATTTGTTCCAATACTTGAAAAGGACCGTAGTACGTGGGTGCTAATTTAGCACACCCTCTCCACTGCAAGGTACTCTTCTTCGACTTGACCCGCAAATACGTGTAATCTCCCACCTGGAATTCTCTACAGGTTATCATTTTCTCCACAAAATTTTTGTTTATCTTGGGTGGCCTCTAAGTTCCGATGAATATTTTTAACTGTTTTCTCCATTCGAGCTAACGTATCAGGACCCATTACTAATTTATTGATAGGAATATTCCAATCTATAGGTACCCTACACATTCTTCCATACAATTATTCGAAGGGACTCTTTCCCAATGACTCGTGGTGTCTGTTATTATAAGAAAACTCCACTAGGTGCAGGTAATCTTCCCACTTATGTGGCTGTTGCATTACAAATTTTTTTAACATATCCTCTAAAACTTGATTAAATCGTTCAGTCTGACCATCCGTTTGAGGATGACAAGAAGTACTGAATTGGAACTGTGTGCAAAATCCAAAGAAAAGGGTCTTCCAGGATGTGGATGTAAATTTTACATCCCTAATATCACCACTTTGGATATCATGTACAGTCTAAATATCTCTCTCATAAATATATCCGTAATTTCGACAGTCTCATAAGTAGATTTTACTCGTACAAAATGAGTAGTTCTACTTAGCTTATTAGCCACCAAAATAATTGAGTCATGTTGCTTTTTAGTTCGGGGTGGACCTTTGATAAAATTCAAAGGGATCACCTCCCATTTCCAGCATGGTGTTGGTGTTCCGCCTTCACCAGCTGACATTCTAAACATTTATCCAAATATTTAGTAATATATTTTCTTAAGCCTGGCCAGAAATAACCTTTCTTGATAGCTGAAAGTAGTTTCTAGTATCCAGGGTGGGCAGAATAGGGTTTCTTGTGTAATTCATCCATTAAAAATTGTTTAATAGAATTCTGATCAGGGATATAAATTCGATTTCTAAAGGTTAATAGTTTATTGGGATTTATCCCATATTCAGATTTTTCTTCTTTATTCTAAGCATTAATTTCTTGCTCCCAAAGGAAGGTATATTCTGGATCCTTAAAAGATGCTTCTCTAATCATATCAGTAAATTCAACTTCACTTGGGTGAAATGTATTTCATAAATGCATTGAAACTTCCTTCTTAATGCATCGAAAACTCAATTTTATTTTCTCTTAAGGTGATTTGTTTCAAAGTCAAATTCACTTAAAAAGGTTTTTCGTCTTGATTGACGAGCATTTAAACTGCTTGGTTAAGGAAATTTCTAAGAATACTATGATTTGTTAACAACAAAAATTTCTTCCCTAATAGGTAGCGTCGCCACATTTTTAGTGAGTGTACTACTACTGTTAATTCAAGATCATAAGTAGAGTAGTGTTGTTCATATTCCTTCAACGTGCGTGATTCATAGGGTATAACTTTTCCCTCTTGTGTTAATACTCCTCAACACCTTCCTTAATAGAATTTGTGCATACAACAAATGAATTCTCCAGATCTGCAACCTTTAATATATATGCAGTGGTAAGTAGATGTTTCAATTGCTCAAATATTTGTTGACATTCAACAATGCATCAAAAATTACTTCCCTTCTTTTGTAACGAAGTCATGGGAAAGGTGATAATACACAGATAGGCCCAAGGAGGAACTAATACCAACAATATTCTTTGGAGTAGTCCACTTCATAATGGTCTTAATCTTGGTTGAGTCTACTATTATACCTTCTACTGATATAACATGACCAAGATATTGTATCTAACTTTTATAAAAATCACACTTGTTGTACTTAGTGTATAGTTGATTGCCCCGTAAGGTTTGCAACACAATTCTGAGATGATTTTTGTGCTCCTCTCAATTCTTAGAGTAAATCAATATGTCATCAATGAAAATCAACACAAACTTACCTATGTATGGCTGAAAAATATTATTCATCAGACTCATAAAGTTGTAGGGGCATTCGTAAGACTGAAAGGTAGCACTACGAACTGATAATGACCATAATGAGTATGAAAAGCAATTTTACAAATTTCTTCTTCCTTAATCCTTATTGGATGATAAATGAATCGTAATTCAATATTGGAGAACATGCATGTGCCCTGAATGTGATCAAATAAATCATCAATTCGAGGTAAAGGATATTTATCTTTAACAGTTAATTTATTCAACTGATGATAATCGATACATAACCTTATGGTCCCATCATTCTTTCATACAAACAATACAAGAGCTCCCGAACGAGATACACTAGGATGAATGTACCGTTTATCAAGTAGTTCCCAAAGTTGCATTTTGAGTTAAGTCAATTTGGGTATGCTCAATGGATAAGGAGTTCCATAAACAAGAATTGCACCGGGAATTAACTCTATTGTGAAATCAATATCTTGCTCGCTTGGTAGCCAGGTATGGATTCAGGAAACACCTCAATAGAATCTTGGATGACTGGAATGTCTTCAAGAGAGGTCATATTGTTCTTAGAATTCGTATATCCCACCTGTACAACATAAATTTGACAACCTTTTCTGATACATTTTTCTAGATGGTTAGCAGTAATTGGGCGTAACTTAACATTTTTCTTAATTCGTTGAACTTCCTTTCTTTGTCCTCATTTGGTGAGGTAGGTAACAAATTTTCCCTTACAATCTACCAAAGACTAGTGACCTTCCAACCAATCCATCCCTATTAGTACATCATATGATCCCAATGGAAGTACGTCCAAATTAACATAAATCTATTGTCTCGAGATGTCTAAAGGATATTTTCTATTTTTGCAACTACCCTTCACTTAGATGCTATATCTAATTGAAATAATTAAGTTTTTTTTAATTTATTTCTTTGCAATTGGAATTATTTTACAATCTTAGGACTAACATAGCTTAAGCTAGCACCTAGGTCAAAAAAAAATAGAGACAGGTTGATTAGTGATCATACCTTCACATTCAGTCATGGTGGGTTGATATTATGCTTGATGGTCATATAGTGCGGCATTAATCCTGGGCATGCTCCTTACCACCTCCCCAACCATATAGGCTTCTTGCATGTTTGAAAGTTTCTCCGTTCTTGCTCTATGTGGATAGTTTTTGTAATAATTGGGTTATCCACACTCCTAGCACTATAGAGGTTGTTTTTGTTGTTGCTCATTAGCAGGCTTATTAACTCCCTCAGTGCGCCTACTTTCAGTAGGTGTTGGAACCTTTGGCTGATTATTTACCAAAAAATTATTAAAGGTTCTTTGTTGTAAATTCCTCCCATTCAAAAAACTTGTCTGTCTATTTAGGGGAAAATTTCTTCCGCTCTCATTCAATACTCCTTTTGAACATTCATTTTTCTGTTTCATTTGTTGATAACATATGTGGGATTTTCACACAACGTCGTCCATTGTTTTTGGATAATAAAATTCCATCTTTTCCTTCATGAAATTAGGTAGACTATTAATGAAACTTTGAATATTGGTTTTCTCTTCCTTCATATATGGCACACATTGCAGCAAAGTGGTAAATCATTTTATGTATTCATCCATAGTTAAGGATCCTAGCCTTAAATCATGGATTTTCTTCGTTTATTCAACGTAATAGTGCTCTGTCAAATATTTATCTTTGAAATGCTTCTAAAATTCTTTCCATGTGACCTATTGTTCAACAATTTTCCTTTCAGTTTTTATTTCTTCCCACCATAGCGTGGCCTTATTTCTTAGCTAATACACTGACATCCAAGCCTTCAAATTATTGTTATATTCATAGATATTATAATATTTATTCATATATATTAACCAAGCTTTCGTCGCTTCTTCAGTTTCACCTTCAAAGGTTGGGAGTTTTACCTTTTTTAATTCCCCTTGTAATTCATTTTTTTGTCTCTTTTACTTTCGTTGCTCAAAGACACTCTCATAATATCCTTCCTCATCATCATGTCCTTCCTCTGGTTGAACATTATCTTCCCTTTGATGTATGGTTATGGTCTTTTCTCCATTACCAACATTGGGGTTTGCTCCACGTTGCTTTTTTTTCAATCATACAAGATTTTCAGAATTCTTTCTTGTTCTTGTCGTAATCTCTCATTTTCAGCTCCCAAATTAGTCATCTCAGCATGTAAATGTTGCATAGTTTCGAGTAGGGAAGCATTGGCTTGGAAAGACTCTTCTCCCAATTGTATCTACATCACCAGATTGGTCCCTGCATACGTTGCATCCAGCTGACCTCGCAGTCTCGATCCCGTTTGCATCATGTCCTTGCGTATTTTTGCCTTTGTGTGTGTGTTTGTGTGTTCAATTATTCACACACGGTTCCACTTAATTTTTTTTCCCAAAAGCCCCACTGTCGTAAACCTTGGCTCTAATACCATATGTAACATAAGAGCATTCAAATAATACCAAAAAAAATTATTTACTATCATTTATTACTTGCAAACCATACATAATATATGAGATACGTTGATTAATTCCATATCCCTACTACAAACTTAATTTGAATGATTAAGGTTAACGATTTTTAATATTTTATCACGCCCCTCCATAGGTCATTTAATTAATTAAATTCCATTGGAGGAGTCAACTGCCACCCATCTCATGCATTTAAAGCAAGGCACACCTTTATCAATCATGTGCAGGTGAAGGGTTTTCCACTGTCGACCATGCTGATGTCGATTCAACAGATGGACCATAGGCAGGGTTAATGTGGTAACCATATACCTTTCCCCATCCCGTTTCCCATGACATTCAAGCACTAGTTACTCTGGTGGATAGATTTTGCAGCACCAATGGTTTTACAAGGTAAGGTTTTTGAGCTCTAATGGTTCTAGATGGCTATGGTACCCACCGTGACAGGGTAACGTGCTTTCATTGATGTTGCTTTTCCATTTTTACAGTCTGAAGAAGGGTTTGACTTCCTTATCTTTATTCCACCTTAAGATGGCAACCCTACTACGACAAAGCTTCACCTTCTTCTTCTATAGGCTATGTGACCATGGTGTTGTTTAGTGATGACTCGAAGGAGGTGCTTTTATAAGTAGGACCTTTTTTTACCCAAGTCGGTTTACCTTCTTTAAAAGAGCAAAATTTTATAACCATCACTTACCCTTTTTTATTTTAATGACAGAGGTTCTCATAGTTTCTATTGTCAGGGCTTCGATCACAGGTGAATTGTTCACGATTTTTCCTTTAAGTATTGTTCTTTACTTTTGTTTTAACAACTCAATGAGGGTTTTACACTCGAATTCGTCTAATCCTTGACGTTCCTTTTCTATTGGTAAATGAGGAATCTCAATGTTATCTGTTCACATAAATGAAATCAAGGTGACCATAACACATGATTTCACGTTGTTTTTTCAGGTTGGTCTACTCTTATGGCTCACGTCTTTCCTGAGTCTAGTTGCATTTCAGCTAGGTCGTTCTATATTTTTCTTTTACTGTAGGATTTTGTCTTCCAGAAAACCCCCAAATGATAGTTGAGTTTGTATTTTTTTGATTCCAAGGTTAACTAACCATCAGAGCCTACGAGGGACTTGATATTATCCTTAAATTTTCACATTATTTTGAGTTCATTAGGTTTAGAATCGAACTAGGCTTGTTATATTTTCTATGCGCATAGAGATTGTTTATGAAATTGCTTCAAAAATGGTTGCATATTAATTTTTGTTAGAAACATGTGATCTAGATGTGGGTTGCGTTTAGTATTAACTTAACTGCACGATTTCGTTGAAGTTAATCATTTATCTTATCCGAAGAGGGGTTTTGTCACCTCCTCGAGTTTCTGTCTATATGTGATCCTTAACTTAAAATAGATGCTGCAATTTCAATGTAATTACTAATTTTAGATTCTACATATTTATTATATATGTGAAGAAATATTTTGATAACCATATGTGTATCGGGCATGGATTATAATGTAAAAGATAGTTTTCTTTCCTTTAATGTCTATTAATAGTAACATAAAGAATTATTCTACACAACTTCCTTAAATTAAGTTTAAAAGTAAGCAGTTGTATAATGCTATGGTTATTTGTTCCCTTATATTGTAATAATCAGGTCTTATTGAAGGTTGATGTACTCAGGATTATGCAAAAAGAAAAATAAAGATTCTATTTATAAATGAATTATATAATTCTTTACTACAGTTATTGGTTCCTTTATTCTGTACTATTCAGGTCTTTTTGTGTTTTCTGCAATTAAATATGTATAGAAAAAAAATGAAGAGTTTTCATCTGAGTGCATAATAAACTTATATGTGTTGTCTTTTGGCCTTGTTAGTTTCTTTACTCCTTTCTGTAATATTGTACCATTGCTGGAAGATCTCTTTAGCCAGCCTCGAGTTTGGCAATGACGTTTAGACTCTCCCCTGAGCTCTTCCCCTCTAGACAATATTTATTAACCATGTGTTTAATTTGGGTATCTTGAAACATCAAGGCTAATAGTCCAACCTCAACTCGCATGCCCTCGTAGATTCTCTCTAGATCCACCACTGGTTTATCTTACCCATCTCAAGGATTTTATGGTGGCAACATTATACCTTTAACCCAATCTATTAATTTCCTCTCTCAAATCCTCTAGCCGCCTAGGCCTTCCTCGAATTCTTCTTTTGAAGAAAAAAATGAGTAACCACCTTAACGGTCTCAAAAAATTTAACAATTGTTTTCATATTCTTGAAAATAATTTAATTCTTATTATGTATTATTCATAGATTGTTTAGTATTTCCATCAAACATATGATCATAAAAACACAATAATAAAGATA